>MU224434.1:370100-431539 GCA_018584345.1 Thuja plicata | reverse complement strand
ATCCTTGTGCACAAATATCCTCCAATAGGAAAATAGGAGTTGACTTTTGTGTCCCACATAAGACAAAAAGTCTTTTTTCCCTTTTTATAAAATAAGAATAATGTTTTATTTGTGCAACATAGGATAAAAAGAAAAGTGAGGATTTTTTATTTAAATAAAAGAGGAGGAAATTCCTTTTAATTAAATAAAGGCTTATGATAAAGTGATTTTATTATTTAATTAAAAGAGATTTTTAATTAATTAAAAGAGAGCATGTTCTCTTGATTAAATAATTTTTTTATTTTTTATTTTTTCTCTTTTAAATTAAATAAGGCTCAAACCTTAGGAAATATTGAATTGATTATGATTTGATCAAGGAAATTGATATAATTGATATTGTTGATATTTGAAAATATTGATTCAGGGATTTGATAAATTGATAAAATGATAAATGGGGCCCATAGTCTAGGTGACCATTTTAGGGTGCATACAATTATCACTATTGGCATATGTATGGTTAACTTGTTTTTTTTTTCCACTAGACCCAGAGGCTTTTCCCTTATTGTGATCATGAAAGGTATCATTGAAAATGGTGTGATCAGTTGTGCCTTTGGTTTGAGTATTCATCACATTGATGATCCCTGTGTCAATCAGATCTTGGATAGCATGTTTCAATCGGTAGCAGTTGGCCATTTTGTGCCCTTTCACCTGATGAAACTCACAGAAATCTTTGTCATTATACCACCTTCATTTTTTTTTATCTTATTCAAAGTCCCTAATTTATGGGAGAGTGATAGTGTTTGATTGTATCAACTTGAGTAAGGTTGATTCTATCAGCTCTCCTAATGGTGTGAAATCTCGAACTGCTGGAATTGAAACTGTGGTTTGCATTGATTCTGTTGTTGACTGTTTGACATAGCAGCCGCTTGTACAGAGGGAGGTTGGGTTTGGGTGTATGATTGTTGAGTGGGCCCTGTGGGTTTTTGGTTTGCCATAGATGCACCTTGCAGTGACACCTTGGGTTGTGCGTAGTTGACTGTCTTCACATCAATGACACCATCGCTAGTGACATTTTTGTTTTTGTTCCACCATTTATCTTTTTCTGTTGCATTCTTATTTGTATTTGTTTGTGTCAAATCAGAAAGGATTCCTCTTTTGACTAAGTTCTACTTACAACGAACTCCTCTTTCGATGAGTTGTGTGAAGTTCAGAGATAACTGTAACTCTATTGTGAATGACATGTCTAGAATTAGATTGTCAACAAACATGACTATTAAGTCTTGTTCGGGCACATCATATGTTATACGGTTTTCCGTATTCCTCCATCTCTATAGGAATTTCACAAAAGACTCTCCATCCTTTTGGTTAATGTCGCAAAGGTCCTTGATGCTGACCCTGCGCTCGATGTTATGATGGAAGTGAGCTATGAACTTTTCAGCCAATTCTCCCCAAGATTGAATGCCATGAGGTAGATGTGAGAACCATTCCATTGCTGGTCTGACCAAACTTTGTGGGAACATTTGCATTAGATATGTCTCATCATGAGCGACTTCAACGCAACTAGCAAAAAACTCTCGGATATGCTCAATAGGGTCGGTACTGCCTCTATACTTGTCAAATTTTGGTACCGAGAAGTGATTTGGGAATGGAGACATGTAAAGACAATGGTCAAAGGGATATGGCTATAAATCCTCTGTGGTATAGGATTTAGTTTGCCCCTAATTTTGCATATCCATCATTTGGGTTTGAAGGGTTTGCATTTGTTGCATTAGCTGTCCGTTTGATATTGAGGCTGGTGCGTGTGGACATTTCTTTGTGTCATGGTGGGTATGAGGTTGCGCCTCCGTGTCCCTTGAGTAGGAACATAGGATTTCATCCCAAGGACTTGATACTGATTCCCCACTGAGTGATTTGTAACTGGAGGGACATGAGTAGTCCATGGTGGGTTTTGATGTGTTTGTTGTTGTGGCTGAAACTGGGGTTGATAAAGCTGGGGTAGGTATTGGTGCTGCTGACATTGGGTTTGAAACTGGGGTTGCTGTTGCTGAGGTTGATTTTGAGGCAACTAAAGCCGGGGTTGCTGTTGCAGGGGTTGGAACTAGGGCAACTAAAGCTGGGGTTGATGTTGCAGGTGTTTTATTTGAGTCAACTAAAGCTGGGGTTGCTATTGCAGAGGTTAGATTGGTGACGGAATGGGAAAAGATGTAGCTTTGGGTGGGCCTTGACTATAATTCATTTCGGCAGAGATGGATCCCTATGGGCATGATGTGTTGGTCCCAAGACTAGTGTGAATTGATTGCAGCAGCGACATAATTTTAGAATAGTTGGTGTTTGGTGGGATGGAAGGCATAGCATGAGAGTTTGATTGTCCTGGCCATAAGACCAAAGGTAGAGGCATACTAATGACCATAGGTGCACTTTGGTGTGAGCCTATCATGCTTTGAGTAGAAGATGTGCTAGCCTGGGTCGGGTCATTAGTTTGATTGGATACAGTCTATGTCGATGTGGGTAAAACCAATGGTGGAAAGATCTATGACACAATAGGTAGTATCTGAGGAGTGTGAGTAGTGTTTTGACCTGCAAGAGGGTTTTTAGGCCATATAGTCGATACACTAAATTCAATGGGGAGTTTGACTCCCTTATTTATTAGCATGGCAAAGTAACGTTCAGGGTTCCTCTCTACAACAGCGTCAACTACTTTCATGGAGTAAGCATCTTGTTCCACATCTTCAAGTTCTTCTTTTGTGATATCTTGGAAAAAATCTGCCCTATGGGGTTGTTCAATGAATAGAGCAGAACTGGTGTTCAATTAGGGATCATTCTCTTGCTCTATTTCCCAAGTGGGGAAATGGTTGATATATGACTCATCAGGTTGAGTTCTAGCCTTAGACCTTGTGTAAGGTCCTCCATGAGGTGTTTGAGACATAGTGCTATCCAGGTTTTGTAACTAAAATAAGTGATATAAAGCAAACAAGGAAGAAGATATTTTTTGAGGAAAGTCTAAGTTATGTTTTGGACAAGGGTAATTCTAAGGATAGATTTTGATATAACTTGATCTCAAAGTGGTTATGATAAAAGATAGGATTTGCCAACCTTTGCCTTGGAAAAAGTTAATTTGATAAAGATGATGATGTTTGATATGATGAGATCAAGGTATTTCGAGTCTGAGCTTTTGAACTAACAATGTTTTCAACAATAGTCGTGCTTTACAGAGAAAGGGTAATCTTTAATGTTCAGAGATTCACACAATGTTCTTCACATTTTCTTGGGATAGACACTAGTTTTGGACACCAAATGAATAATTCTTTCAAGGTTTTAGGTCAAAATAGGAATATAGTATATCTGGTCAAATGTTGTACAATTTCACCGATTGCAGAAAAATAACTGGTTGATTGTGGTAGTTTATCACACAATGCTACTGATTTGCAAGATAGTTGATGTTGACAACCCTAGACTTTAACTCATTTGACTCATTTTGATAGTTTGGATGTTTTGTTTTACATTTTTAGAAACTGATCAAAGAGACAAGCATAATAGACACTATGTTTTGAAGAAAGAAGACTAAAATTGTGTATGTTCTACAACTTTTTCAAGTTACAAGGTTATCATGAGGTCTCAACAATGAACAGTCATATTAATCTAGGTCAATGGCTTTAGAATACAATGTTATAGGCCCAATGCTTGAATGTCCATTAGCTCACACAGCAATTGTCACGCTACTAGGACACGAAGGTCCACGATGTAGGTGCCCGTGTTTTTGCCATTTCCAGGTATTGTTTTCGTAGAGTGAAGATCTCTTTCACTACATAAATACCATGGGACACATATGTTGGGAATCTTGGGGGAAATTTTGCAACCCCTTGCACTATAATAAGGTATCTGTTCAAAGGTAAAACAGGTTGGCCTCTATTTAATCAAGGTTGTAGTAAGGGTCCATGGTGTCTCTCCAATCGGTTTGTATGTGCGTGACTCACTTAAGAGCCTGGTTGATCACACTGGCTCCTTAAGGATATTCACCTGATCCAGACTATCATTAACACACCTCGCCTGAGCTTGGCTAGATAAGACAGAACTTTGGTTCGCACCTGGTTTATATACCGATCGGAAGGATTACCGGTTTAAGGTTGTCCTCCAAGGAAGAAGTGTATTCCTCAGAAAAGACTTTCTAAAAAAGTATAAAATTTTGTAATCTAACAGTTTGTGCAAGTGCACCCAAAACTCAAGACACAAGGTTAATCGATTAAGCTCCAAAGTTTGAAATGTGAACTAAGCTACACCACCATACAAGCACCAATGTTCAATTTTAAGCCCAAAAGTAGGTGTTGATTGCTTTGTTCAATTTTATTGCACCAAATTGAGAGATTCTTTGCCTTTGTTCAGTTTTAATCCTCACGTCAATTTTAAGCCCAAATCCAAAATATGAGGTGTGATATGTTTGCAAGCACTATTCTTTTTAAACCCAAATTGACAAATGAATTCCTTTTAGTTTGCTTTTTTTAAATAGGTTAGTACCAAAAAGGATTATTTGCAAAATGAGAATATATGTAACTTTGAAATAATGAGTGATGCTTACCAAAATTTACCCTTATTTGTCCTCTGTGATTTGACCCAATCCTACATAGAAACTAAAAAAATGTTAATTTAGAAACTGCTGGGCAGAAGATTTGGATCAGATATTGTAATATAGTTGCGATTGTGGAAAACTTCTTGCAATTGCGGTCAACTTCTGTCAATTGCAGTAAAGCACTATCAACTGCGGTAAAATGCAATAGATTACAGCACAGATCGGGCAACTACAGAAAAATTATTTCAATTGCGGCACGGATCTTACAATTGCGGAAAAGTACCCAAAGAATGAAGACAGAAGTAGACAGAAAAAATACTGCGAAATCCTGCAATCAAGTGTGGTATTAAACCAGTCGATTGCGACACAGTTTTGACGATTGCGGCAAAATACCAGCAATTGCAAAATAATACAAGTATCAAAGAAAAGTCTAATTTTTAAATTTACGACCGTACGACCGTGGTTGATCAATGTATTTCTTCGTCTGCAAGAGATATTTGGGTTGTTTGATTCACGTCGGGTTCACCGAAATGTATGCCTCTTCTTTCGATTCCTAATCTGGGGATTCCCAAGCTTTCCAAAGGCAAGGGTCAGTAGCAAAGGTTTCACAATTGATATGAATCAAATACACAATACTACTAATAACAAATAACAATGAAACATAATCAATAAAATGTACAAGCAAGAGAAAGGAAAACAAATGAATGCAAACCCCACGATGCTCGAAGCTTCTATTGTCTCTCTCTACTCCTTCTAAAATGTTGTTCTTGATGCTCAGTATTGGCGGGGCAGCGTCTATGACTTGAGAAGTGTTGAGAATTTGCTAGTTGAAATGGGTGTGTGATCACAAGATGGCTTGAATGCTAGAACCAAACTGATGGAATAATGGCACACAAGAGCTTGAAATCCTGGATCCTTCAAATGGTTATGAAAGGTTTATTATATAGGAATTGGTGATGATATGAATGGTTGAGATCAATCCTAGAGATGGGGAGATGAACGGTTGGGATCAAAAGGAACAAGAGAGGTCCTCAGTAAACTCCACCTCTTCATTTGGTAAAGAGGAGGTAGAGTTTGGTTAACTAAAGAGCTAATTATGAGTTACCTTTTTGAACTGAAGAGGTGGGTGAAGTTACCCATGTGAACTGGAGAGATGGGTGGAGTAACCCATGTGATCTGATTAGAGTTATCTCTTTGAAGATAAATAAATATTTAATTTATTTATTTAATAATTGTTTTAAACATGTGAGATAATTGAATTCTTTTTGATTAAGAATTGCTTTATTTGATGAAATTAAATTAATTTAATTGGAAGAATTTAATTAGTAAGTTTAAATATTTGAATTTAAATTGTAGGAAATTGAATTTAATTAATTAATTAATGGTAATTAATCTATTAAAGCTAATTAATTAAATAAAATTAATTATTTAATTAATTTTGGAAATTTGATTAGATGATTTGGGGAATGAATTTAGAGGGAAATAGATGATTAATTAATGATTAAAAAACCATTAATTAATAGATGAAAATTAGTGTTTTTAATGTAAAGTCGCAAGCCTGTCCATTTTACGGTGTCTACACATTGATATGGTTATTGTAACTACTTATTAGTTACTTACATTTGTCTACTCATATTGTATAAAATTATTCTTCATGATATCAATGAACTATCAAATATTCATTGTACTCTTTTGGCTCCAATAAATATTACATTTAAAATTGGAGTTATTTTCTATGTGCTCCACATTTATCTTACACCTCGAGAACATCAAACACTCTCCTCATTTACAGCTTCTAGATTTAACTAAAATATTTATATTGGGCAAAATCATTCATTCCTTGCATCAGTTATGAACTTCTTGTTCCAATATATTACCCATTTAAGTTTTTTAAACTTTAATGATCCCATCAGTACTTATCAGTTTTCATACATTCATTGATACAGGAGCTTCCGAGGTTCATAACTTTCGGCTCAGATGTGGGTTTTTGCTCAAATTTTACCTCGGATTGGATGTCATTTTGACCTTTTTCCGGGAGCCCTAAATATCATCTTCGCCTCCAAAATTGTCTTTTCTTGTTTTTCTTTTTTTTTTTTCTATTTTTTAGAAAGTTATTTTTGTAATAAATCCAAAATCATGTCTTTGATTTCATGGATTACTTGGCAATTCATCTTTCCATAGTTGGGGCTTTTCTTGGGAAAAATCAGGATTCGTATGATATTTTTTGGAAATTACCAAAAATGAAAAAAAAAAAAACTATTTTTTCCGTTTTCCCAAAAATCTTCCAAATATTGTAATTTTCAGAATTGTAATAAGTAGGAGATTTATTTCATTATAAGGTAGAGTAAGTTGGATAAGTTTAATGAAGAATTCAAATTCTGCAATTTTGTTGTGTATTTTTTGAGTTATTGCTCTTGAAGGTTTTGGAACTACATCATTCCTACTTATCTAGGGAAATTATTACACATTTATCATCCACCAACTATGATAATTAGTTCACAAACAATTTTTCTCCATGTATGCTTCATCCATGAAAATTTCATTGACATGTGTACTTTCATAATTATCACATTTTTCTATGAATCAATTCAATATTACACTTATTTGTTTATTATACTTTGACCATGAACTCACACTCACATATCTTTAGGGTCACTTTGGAAACATAGTTATTTTACCTTTACATTTTGATTGTCATTTCCTTACCTTCATACATGAAAGGCATCATGTATAAACCTTTTCTTACATATTTATTATTGGCAACACTTTATTCATCCTAGAGGCATAAAAATTTCCCTTTTAAACTCTATTTCAACTAGTTAGATCGCATTTCCTACAAATTCACCTTTTTGTTTGTTCAAGCTTTCACTGGTTATAACATACGTAATTGTGCTCCTTTGAGCCATTTCAGTTAGATTTGAAAGAATTTTTCTAAGCAAGCTCATTCGTTCTTATGGTCCATTTTAACTTATCATAGTTTTATGCCTTGTATTTGATGCTCTCATTGTTACCTCTCATAGACATGAATGATAATAGAAAAATTCAAAGGACCTTTTAATGAAGTGAAGAAAAATAGTCTACAAGTTACACAAGTAAAGTTTACATGACTACGATTGAGAAGTCCATGACTCTAGATATGTCCCTACTATTTTGATTTGTCATTGTATACAGTCAATACAAATTTTTGATTGCTAAGTGATCAATAGATTGATATTAGTTATTTTTTACATAGAGAATTATCAAAGATTTAACGTCCATTTTATACAATCTTAAATCATCAAACTAAATATATTATTTTTTGTTTACATTTCCAAGAACTAATCTAATAGTGAAAAGAAATCAATGTGAACATTTATTTATATGAAATAATTTATAATTAAATGTGTACATTTTATTACATTAATCCCTATTAACTATAAAGTTATATAAATCTTTAAATACTATAATTATCATAACAATAATACATTACTAAATCGAAAACCTAAATTATTTTGATATCGATTCAATGAATTTGACTCCAAAACTGCAAAATTGAATTAAAATATCAATACCGTAATCAGTTCGTAACACTTACTACCCCTATTGAAATGATTGCAAAGTTCAAAGCACAAACCATCCCAACATCCTTCCAAACATTAAAAATTTGCTTGAATCCTTGAAAACCTCTGCAAACCCAGGTTTACCACTGCGCATATTCAACATATAACTAGTAAATATTTTGTAAAGTCAATTTGAGACAAGATCTCGTTTGGCTCATTTCTAGCAAGCAATGGGGACCGCTACTTACAATTTCTTTGGCCTGCAAATAGAGAAACGCAATGGAGTGCCCTTTGTAAACATCTGCTCTTTCTATTTCCAGACCACGACCTTCAACCTCTTCATAAATCTTGCAGAGAGAACGAGGCATTCTTGGGCCAGTAATTCTTATTATAACTATTTCATTGTTATAAACCTCAATACCAACATTATTGCTTACGGAAACTCTATCAGTGCCAGATGAGAAATGATCTACAAATGACTTACTTGTTGCCAATATCTGGTCTTTCCTCTTCTGCAGCTCTTGGGCTCTGATTTGAAGATTCTTGATATATCTACAAGTTTCTTCGATTATGCAATCTCTGGGTATCTGAATCATGCCAAAACCTCATAAAATGAAGATGAGTAGAATGTGAATGAAAAGCATGTCACGCAAAAATAAAATTAACTCCTAGGGAAAATGTCATAAAATTACCTTTCGAGAGGTGGAAAGAGGCAGGAGGGACTGCAAAGAGGACACCGAATGGCCAATTTTTTGCCTCCTCATTTTTTCAGATAATGCTACACTCTCATTACTTTTGCGTTTCATCTCTCCCACTGAATGTGAGATGATCTGCTGTGTTTTTTCCTGATCCATATTATTTTGATCAAGGCTAATGGCAACAGGAGGATCCAGATCTGAATGTTGAAGAGTAGAGTCCATGGAATAGAATAGAGACGCTCCCTTGAGCACATTTTTTTATATACCTATCTACGTTAGAAGGTTGATGCAAACTACCGCATTGAAGAGTTTTAAAGTCGATAGAAATATGACTCCTAAAGATGGGACACCTTGTAGTACCGGCAAGGTCTAAATTTTTATTGGACGATTGACTATTGATTTAATGTTGTCTGCGTACTGCATTTTCACACGAGGTATGCGCTGAATAAAAACGTGTGTTTAGATGCTTCACGTAAGTATAAAATTGTCTAGATCTGCTATTGATTTTCTCTTTTACAAGTAGGTAAATACGAAATGATGTTTTTGATTGATGTATTGATATTACATACTATTCAATTTTCAAATTTCGAAATATAAAAATATATCCTATTTAGTTAAAAGTAAATAATATTATATTTTTAAATATAATTTATATATTTTCTGACTAAATGATTGTCACATATTATCTACTAAGATTATATTCAAAAGAATTTGTATCTTGTTTAATTAAAGTCTTATGATTTCTACTGTAATAAAACTATTCCAAAGGAATACTTGAATTTCTAGGTCTCTATCCATAATTAATCTCTACAAAAATTCTTATTAGCCCCTTTTTCACAAAGGCATTAACACATTAAAAAAAAAAAAAAACACAGTAAACAATATCTGCAGTTTTGAACAATAAAACATAACTCAAACTTACTAATTGGTAAAGTTTTCAAGAAACGAGATTGCAGACTGTGGAGCCCATACATTCCCATATTTTCTTCAAAATGTTTCAGATAACACATTTAAATCATTGATTTTGAGGAAAAATAATAAACTCAAATTAATATTTTATAAAAATTAATTTTACATAATTTTACCAACAGCTTTATAAAGTCTTATTTTTCTTTTACAAAATTAAATTATCAAAATGAACTTCTCAACCAATTAACTAACCTTGTTAGAAACTAATTATAATATTAAATATAAATCTTATTCCCTAAGAAGACAGAAGGAAACACTGGTAGGAAAAGATGAAATAACACAAAAGAAATGTAATATGCAAGGAAATGGTGGGACATGGATGTTGGGTAAAATAAGAACAGAGAAGCCCAAAAGGGCACGTGAGGGAAGGGAGGAAGCTATGCGGTAAAAAGAATAGAGGTTTATCTTATAGGTAAAAAATTGGAAACCTCTATAAGGTAAAGTGCGTAGAGAGAGAGGCGACATAGAGCATGTGTGACAGATGAACTGCGGGTGCTGGTAAAGAAGAGTTGCCGGTTTGATTCAAGTAAATAACTTTCAAAATGGTGCACATAAATTAGTAGGAAAACCTGTGCAATAGATAGGGAAACAAGGAATGGGAGTTGCAAAATATTGAGGAGGAGAGGTATAATGTAGATTGCACAAAGGAGTTTCTGGAGTTTTCGTTGTATAATTAAAACATAGTTTACAAATATAACAAAGGCATAGCAGAATGACTAGAGGAAGTTGCACCGAAGATAATAGAGTGGATTACAAGAAAAAAAAACCAACAATGGAGGCGTAAAGGGGAGTATAGTGAGAGCTCCAAAGGAAATTGGGGCATAAGAATTAACTTCTCTATTCTTATAATGAAGGAAACAGATTCAGTTGTAGACAACAAGCAAGGCGTATGAAGTGTAGGGCAAGGCGTATGAAGTGTAGGGCTGATTCAAGATTTGTAGATTATAGATGAATGTATGGGGATGTAAGGGTAATATGAGCATGTGAGGAAGAAGAAAGACTAGTAGATTTGTGGAGCATCACTTCGACCAAAGAAGCTTTTCAATTGTAGATTAAAGATCATAAAACATGGTTGATATGTAAAGATAGTAGAGCCTATAATTTTATTTCACTTAATGTAGATTTGAATTCATTAAGAAAGCTGTAAATGTTTGTGCAAGAAATTTTTATGTGATTTTTTTTTTAATACTTAAAAATAGTTAAGGACATGAAACTTTCCAGTCCATGACATTGATTGACGGAGAGTTGTAGTGCCTCGCACATCTACTTTCTGTCATTTCTTATTTTGGATTTGAGTAGAATTTGGTTCTATATTTTGAGACTATTGTGTATTTCATTTTTATGTAGGGGTTTTCATTCGTAGAAACTTTATTTATTTTATTTTTTTGTATCTTGGGGTTAGCTTCATGGTGTTTTATTAGACTTTTGTAAAGACTTTGTGATACTTGAACATGCTATGATGGATATTTTATTATACTTATATACAAAATATAATGATATTTATTACAAATATAATTTTGTGTGAAGTAGTAATCCATTCTAATTAATGTGATGGCCTAAGAATATTTAGTATCTTCATTCCTTAGCTAATTTGGAGCCTCAAGACATAAAAGATAATATTCAGCTAATCGGAAGACTTTATTGTCACAATGAGGGGCGTGGTAAAAACCACACTCAGTAAACTATCATTTAGCACTATGTTTTCAATTCTGCTACTTCCATGCTCACTTCAATTGGGGACTTTCTAATTGGTCCTAACTATTCAACCAGAATATAGTTTTGTTCTTGTATAGATACATGTTCCATGATTCATGTTGAGTCTTATTCAATCCTCCATTTCTCTAGTTATGTTTAAATGATTTTCTATTTTAGAATAAGCCAATTTCTTCATGAGAAATGACATGTAAATAAAGCTCTATAAGATTTTGTTATCATTTCTCTAAGGATTCTCCTATAAATATAAGAATTTCATATGAGCAATAGCTAGTCAAGATGAGAATATACTAATGGATTTTTTGCTAGAATCTAGATGATGTTGCATTGAACTATTATTGTAACTTTAGTTATAATGAATACAAGTGGATGGTGAATTTTAGTTAAGTGAAGTGTTGAGTTAATTTGAGGTTACCAATCCTCAAGCAAACTTAACTTAGCACACATTATTTTCATTAGTTTTCCCTTTGAGAAATTGTATAGTTAAATTAGTAATCATGAGTTAGTTCATTTGCATGGTTAATGTAGTGCATGTTAATTTATGTTATAATTACTCTATTCACTTTATGTTAAGTAGTTAATCTTAGCTATATTTTAGTATGGGTTATTATATTGTATTGCACGTAGCCACATTGCCTCACCCATAGCCAAAGCTGGATGACAAGAATTAGTGATACACTTCTTTCAATTACTTGCTTTTCTATTTACTTCTATTCTTTTGATAGGTTCTCGATTGAATTTCCTACACATATAGTGTAGGTGCTATTTATGAAGATAAATCTTTGGTTGATAATTAAATGAGCTTCTATTAGGATGAAGATTTCATTAATAGAAGATTAATTACTTCATTAGGAAACTGTATCAAGTTGTCAACACCAACTAATTATCCCTAATACAAACCTATCACTTTGGTGGTGTAAATAGGGATGGTGCCAAGGTTTAAAATATCTAGTATAGATTACTTTGTTATTTTCTTTTGTAGGATAATTGACATCTTTTCAATCATTTGTATCTTAGCTAAACCTTTCAATCTCTGTAGTAGTAGTAGTAGTAGTAGTAGTAGTAGTAGTAGTAGTAGTAGTAGTAGTAGTAGTGGTGGTGGTGGTAGTAGTGGTAGTAGTAGTAGTAGCAGTAGTAGCAGTAGTAGTAGTAGTAGTAGTAGTAGTAGTAGTAGTAGTAGTAGCAGCAGTAGTAGTAGTAGTAGTAGTAGTAGTAGTAGTAGTAGTAGTAGTAGTAGTAGTAGTAGTAGTAGTAGTAGTAGTAGTAGTAGTAGTAGTAGTAGTAGTAGTAGTAGTAGCAACAACAACAACTTAGAGAATGGAAGCCATGGAAGGAGAGCGTTAGAGAACCGGGGCAAGGGATTAGTGTGGACAACTAGGACAGAGAATCAGGTTAAAGGCTCAGAGCGGACAACCAGGACAATAAGATCTAAAACATTCACAGAGCTTCTACAAAGATCATCACCAAAATGGTAAGTCTAACCTGCAACATTATTCTCCTAGATCACTTCTGCAGCACCAATGGCGTGATCTGCACTTTGCCTTCTCCTTTCCAAAACTCTTTCGAGGCCCACCCATTGTGCAACCCACCAGGCCCCGTGATCAAGAGTTACATAATAAGGGCTTCCAGTCATTTCCCTTTCCTCAGAAGTACAAATATAATAGTGTAAAAGATCTGGGTAGACAGACAGAGCATCCAGCATATATAACAATATTCAATGGGAAGGCTATTGTTCAGCCAACGAAACCCTTCTTCGTAAACCCCAGATTCTACATTTCGACATACCACAAAACAAAGTTGCACAAGGATTTATCTCTGAAGAAAATAATGCCCCCAAATCAACAAGATCATTCTACCTTTCAAGGTATTGCTAGTTATGAGCAGGGGTAATCTTTTCTTCAGGCAACAAGGAAGCCCTCGGCTCTCCAGAACCACCCAAGTACTAACCTACAAGATGCAAATTTAAAAATGGATAATGGGCGGGAAATTTTTTTAGATCAACAATGACCCCCTAAACCTCACAATGTTCATCAACAAAAGAAGGTTAGACGAGGTGCATGATTATTAAAATAGAAGCAATTGATCTTTGACATTTGCGATGAAACACCGCCTGGATCTCTAGTGGAAATCGGTCAATGCTTAGTGGCTAGATCAGACATGCACATCCTTGCCAAAGGCACACAATAAGGAAAAGGGGATATGGCATAAATAATATCCCCAAAAAATATTACCAGAGCACCCTTCAATCCAAAAATCTCTTGACAGATCTGGCAACCCAAGCAAACTAAGGAGACCAACAAACATAACACTATAACCAAGGATGCCCCTCGAGACCAAAGTGAAGCACAAAAATTGATCAATATTTTGCTACCAGATCACATGCTTCAAGATCACGTCAGCTACCTACGTCAAACAACTCTTATTAGTAAGCTCTATATTAATACTTTGCAATTTTTAGAGATTAGGGTTTGGGCTTTTAAATATTGGACAGGTTTACTAGACATATTTAGATTGGAAGATGAGTTTGGATTTTTTGTAGCTATTTTTAAATCTACAAACCAGAAGAATGATAGACATAAGAATACATGATGGTTCTACCATAGCCTTGGTCTGTACATAATGAAACGGTCCCCAAATTTTAAACCAGATCTCACAGCCTAGAATTTTTTTCCCTTCTGGCTTACATTTCCAAAGTTACCTTTAGAATACAAGGATCTAGAAATTATGAAGCAATTTCCAATCAGATTGGTATTTTTATTAGACATGATTACATTCTTTTCGAATCTCTGCATAGAGACACCAAGGTTTGGGTTATTCTTGATCAATCAAAGGACCTGCCAAAAGAAATTAAGATCAACACAAAATGGGGTGCTTGGATTCAGAAAATTGATCTGCAGAGACTTGATATTGTTCAACAATTCCAAAACAAACTTGGACATCTCACATCACAATGTAAGAAAGGAAATTACTCAGAGAATCAGGTTTGTGATGATCAATATTCAGAATCAAAAATCTGCAAGATACATGTAACATGTCAGCAAGGTGACAAGAAAACACTTACCCAGGTATAACAACTGCCTTCAGCAGCATCCAAATTAACAACAACCAATACATGTTCATTCAAAACATCTATATTTTTCTTCTTTGCATTGAGATACATTTTCATGCTCCAGAACAAAGTGAGTCAGGAAAAGGACATTGGATTGGAAAAATCAAAATCTTCTGCTCAGAATATAAATAACATTATCCATGCTTTAATGTATGAAGAATCCCCCATTAATTTGCTTGATATGTAGTATTTCTTTAATGAAAGAGCAGTTGTGGCTTTCAAAAAAAGGAATTACATGAACTCCATGATCACTGAACTGGCCTCCAAAATGGTACATGAAGAAGAATTTGATAAGGAAGACATAGAGGAGGTAGATCAAATATTAGTAGGTGATATTTTAGTGCATTCTTCCTAATTTCAAAGGGATGTAGAATCAAAGAAGGAAAGACTGTCCACAAAAAACAAACAATGTTCAGATGGATCAGGAGAAACAATTAATGATACTCTTAGCAAAGAGGTCCCAAAAATAGAGCATGATAATCATAGTAAAGATACTCCAGTAGACCTAGAAGTTTATAAAGGGGAAGTAATGTTATTTCATGAACTCAATGCACTTGAAGATCACATGGTACAATTTTCTTAGGGGATTAACGATTTGGACTAGTCTCCATTCGGGGTATCACACTAAAAGACTGGGATACTAGCTCAAATCCTTAACCTACCACAACAAGAAAACATGGATCCTAAAAATATTAGCGGTAATGAGGAAAGTAAAATACATGATTAGAAAGAAGTCCAGAACTTAGAACTCTGCATACCATTAGGTGGCTATGATCCTAAAATCACATTGTCTATGACCAAATGCCATACCAAAAAGGGTAGGACACGCCAACACCTAGAAATAGGGGGAGAAAACCTAAAATCTCAAAGACCAAGGTGGAAATAGTTGCAGGAATTCAGTCAACATTAGATGTAAAATTTTCCATCTCCAAAAGAGTGACAAGGAGGTCTAAGGGATTTCCTTCTCAACAATGAAGATCGCGTCATGGAATGTCAGAGGCATAAATGCCTCTGACAAAAGAGGTAGAATCAAGCAAGAGTTTGATTCTATGAGAGCAGATATCATATTATTGCAAGAAAAAAAACTATCTCAAGAAAACTATGACAAGACAATTGGAAAATGGTCCAAATGGTAGTCCATTCACATGAAGGATAATGGAGCATCTGGGGGCATGGTTGTGTCATGAGATCCAAAATCAGTGCAAGGGTAGCGCATAGACCAAAATGAACACTATCAAATTTTGAAAATCAAGATATTTGACTTATCATTCATTTTGATCAACGTTTATGGTCCCACGACAATCAATGACAAGCATAGACTATGGATGAACCTAACACACAGTATTCAAGTTAAAGAAAATCAACATATCATCATGGGTGGTGATTTTAATGCTATTCGTAAAGAGTCTGAAAAAATTTGTGGCATATGTCCCCCCATTAAAACTATTCAAGACTTCTCACAGTTCATGGAGGATAATAACTTGCTAGATATTGAACCAGTCAATGGGTCTTTCACATGTACAAATAAAAGAGTGAAATTCTCTCACATTGGTGAAAGATAGGATAGGTTCCTAATATCTCAGGAGTGGAATTTAACAGATTTTACCTTCCAATCAGAAATCTTGGCCAAGCCTGGATCAGATCACTTCTTGATTTCTCTACACCTCAAAGCTGCCACAGTCAATCAAGGAATCAATCATCAATCGAATTTTAAATTTGAGAAAATCTGGCTTCAACACCTGCATTTATTACCTCTAGTTTAACAATGCTGGATAAGTGTTCCGAGGTGTGAAGGCTCCAAAATGCATCAATTCATAGCCAAACTGAAACATATCAAACAATGGAATGAGTTGACATTCAAAAAAAATTTCAAAGAAAAAGAAAGTGTACAACACCAATTGACATAAATTCTTGACACAACAATTAATCAAGGTATGGACAAAGATAATTTTGAGAAATAGAAACAACTTCAGCAAGAATGGGAAGAGTTATGCAAAAGAGAAGAAGTTTATTGGCACCAAAAATCTCAAGAATTATGGCTAAAAGAGGGGGACAAGAATACAAAATACTTTCATGCTTCAGCAAAATAGAAAAGAGCACAAAACCGTATTTTTTCCATTAACAAAATAGATAATGGTATGGTAATATTTGATGCACAAGGGATACAATAAGAAGCGGTCAAATTATTCAAAAATTTACTTGCTCTAGCAAATATACCAATACCTGCAGAACAACAACTTCAAGACATAATCCAAGGTATTCGTCCAATTATCACAGAAGCTAATAATTGATCACTAATGGCACCCTTCACAATGTGAGAAATTAGAAAAGTAGTACTTTCTTTGCCACCGGACATGTCTCAAAGGCCAGATGGATTTACAACCTTATTCTATCAAACATGCTAGGATTTGATTGGTTGGGGATTTCTTGGAGTGATTGAAGATTAAAGGAAAAGTAGAGCAATGCTAAAATACATTAACCCTACAAAAATTTCCATTATTCCTAAGATCAAAGTATCCAAAACTTTCTCAGATTTCAGATTGATCTCGCTATGCAACACAATATATAAAATTATCACAAAGGCAATCTATTTGAGATTGTAGCATCTGATCCCAAAATTAGTCTCCCAGGAACAATGTGACTTCATTCCAGGAAGAGATACTATGGAGGGTACAATGGTAGCACATGAGGTCCTGGACTCAATTAGCTCAAGCAAGTCCTCAAATTTTTTTATCAAGCTAGATATGATGAAAGCATATGATAAAGTAAGTTGGACTTTCCTCTTCAAAGTTTAAAAACAATTTGGATTTTTTTATTGCAGGTGTAAATGGGTCAAAGCTTGTATTTTAGGGGTGCAGTTCTCAGTGATAATAAATAGGGTCCCAACAGGTTTCTTTCCTTCCACCCAAGGAATCTAACAAAGTGATCGCTTATCGCTGGCTCTTTTCATACTAATGGCAGAAGCCTTCAACAGATTCATTAATGTTAAACATGATCTTGGCCATTGGGATGACACACTGCTATTTGGAGCATCTAATATCAAGGAAGAAATACACTGCTAACCAGTTTTGGACCTGTATACTGAAGTCTGAGGGTAAAAAATTAGAGCCCAAAAGTCCAAAATATATTTCTTCAATACTAATCAGATTATCTCAAATAGAATAGCAAACTCTTTGAGGTTCACAATTGACTTTCTTCCATCTTTGTACCTTGGTATCCCTTTTTTCATGGGTACAAATAAAATCTCACATTGGATGCCTATCATTGATAGAATCAAATCTAGAATTGTGGCATGGAAAGTGAGATGGATTTCATTAGTAGGAAAAATTATTCTTATCAAAATAGTGCTGGCAACTATTCCTAATTATTATCTTTCAATTCTAAAGGCACCCTCCTTAGTGATCCAAACAATCCAAAAGCTACTTTGATAATTTCTTTGGAAAGGAAATATAAAGGGTGAGAAGAAGATCCCTCTAGTTTCCTTGTAAGATCTGGCACATGTAAAATCTTTGGGCGGGGCAGGTATATATGACTTGACAAATCACAATAAAGCCTTTTGGGGCAAACTAGTTTGGAAAATGTAGCTCAAGCATGACAACAAGTGGTGCCAAATTATGCTGCAAAAATATCTAGATAATCCTTGTCCCTCTAGAATATTTACTATTAGGGACCCTCCAAAGGGATCAGTCATATAGGATTTCATGATGGCCTCAAGAGATATTGTTACCAAATACATAACCTGGGAGGTGAATTATGGGGATAGAGTTAAATTTTGAAGAGACTCTTAGAATGGTTCACCCCCCTTATCCCAATCAGGATCATAGGATGTCATGGTGGAAGTTGCAGAGTCATATTGGGGTTTATATTTGGTTGATTACATCTCTGCACTATGCCTTTTCTCCAACAAATTAATTTGGAAAGATCCGAATGAGCTACCTATTCCACCAATAGATAGAGTTAGGTTAACACTTATCCTTCAAGATAAAGTGGTCTTCTTGACAAGAAGAGAGGACAGATTCTTGTGGGCTCGAGGTAAAGAAGGATCATTAAAGATTAAAGATGGTTAAAAGATTATCCAAAAACAACAATCAAACAAAGTTCCTTGCTGTGCATTTTCTTTTTGCTGGAATCAGGTAATACTCCCAAAGGTTGGATGCTTTGCTTGGATAGCTTTAAGAAAGAGAGCTTTTAATAGCGATCGAATAACTAAATTCAACATTTCCCAACCATTCAAATGCTTACTTTGCAATCTTGAGTATGAAGATGTGGATCATCTCTTGCTAAAGTGTCCTTTTGCACAAAAATTTTGGATGTATGTTCTTGGCAAACTAAATTACCTCACCCCACTCCTGAATACTTTATGGGACCTATTTCAAGCATGGCCAAAATTTTATTCACAATTCATTTTCTCTAGCTTGTGGAAGTGTATTCCAGCATTAGTTGTTTGGGCTCTATAGTGGGAAAGAAACAAGAGGATCTTCCACCAGAACCCTTCCCCAATAGAATCAATTTTGATTAATTTGGAAAAATCAATATTCAAAGTAGTGAATGCAAGCCATAACATAGTTAAATGTAATCCACTACTAAAAAGATGAGATAGATCCATCATTCAGGAATGGAAGGGTATACTCGTGCCTATAGGTTGGGGGAAACATGGTCAGATCAAACAAGAACAATGTCAGGATTTCATACATTGGCTGCCTCCCACGCCTAAATCTGTTAAAATAAACTTCAATGGTGCATCGAGAGGTAATCATGGATAGTCCAGGATTGGTGTATGCATAAGAGATCATAATGGAGAAGTATTGGCAATCAAGATATCCCCAATACCAGCAGGAAATAATAATATAGAAAAAGCTCATGCCTTATTCTCTTCTCTTGTATTGGTGAAAAAAGGGGGATACGATAACACACAGGTCGAAGGAGATTCTATGGTCATCATCAACGCGTGTATTAAAAGGGAGATCTATAATTGGAAAATAAGATATATTCTCCATCAAATATGGATACTACTAGACACATTCTTAGATGTTTCCATTTCTCATACCCTACGAGGAGGTAATGATGTGGTTGATTACCTCTCCAATCTAGGATGTGACAGACTCATGCTCAAAGATACAAACCCACGGGATTTTATTACTCACAACATTGAAATACAAAGTTTGGTTTCATATGACATGTATTCAAATAAGGAGATAGGATGATCCCATATTGATGTCAATTTTGGGAGTTAACAAAATAGGACAATGACGTTTCAAACACCCTCTAGTGATGATTCCTACATACGGTAATTATAGCAGGGAACAAAGTATATAAAGGTTAGTATCAATTCACACTATGTGTGACAACTTGCAGGGGTAGACGGGCTCTCAGCGTGTCACATGGCTTAATGAAGATTAAAGATCTTTTCGCAAGAGAAAATCAATTTGATAGTGAAAACAGGCCTCTTATGTGTCCTTTGGCCATGCGGTGTCTCTAAAATGGCTTTTGATATTACATTGAAATCTTGCAAGCATGAAAATAAAAGATTCAAAGTACGAAGGAATTAATGCAGGGATAGCAACAAGATTTCACATTATGTTGACAACCATGTATTTGCAAAATATCTTGTCAGAGTTATTGTGTAATGAGGGTATTTGAATTTGATGTGAGAAAAACAAAGTAGCTTCCAACTCCAATTGAACATCACAGCATAGCATTTTCTCCTAGCTTGTTTGATGGTGTTAGTTACAGGAGAGTTTCCAATATGTGATTCATGCAATCTCTTGCACGATGAATTGCTACCAAGGAATTACATAATCTTTCTCCTTCCTGATGAAATAGAGACACATCTCCCAACTCGGGTGAATGACTTTCAACTCGATGAAATTTTTATTTGTCACACACCGGTGATTTACAAATCCATACGCCGGGTCATTGGAGAGAACATTCTTTCCCCAAGATCAAAAAAGGTTCTATTTACATCCCAAGTTGTCTCAATATTCCTTTCAAACGCAATGGACATGCTTCAGTCCATAAATTTACTATTTTTAATTTCTCACAAGGTAATCTGCCCGCATTTTATCAGAGATAAATGGTTAATATTAGCAGTTCATAAATAAAACTTGTGGTCTAGATGTGACCTAATAGGTGGGTTTTTTTCTCATCATCATTTTCTTATGAAACAAGAATGTATGCTAACATATGATAACATTAAGAAGACATTAGAGAAGAAGAGCCTTCACTTTGTGAAGAACACTTTGCAGGTTGCAGCTAGGGTTTTGGGTAAGGAACAATAATCAAATATCAAAGGCACTATCTTAGCTATGCTTGAAATCCTGGGATCTCCCAACATCTCACTGTGCACTCTCAATCAGGTGCTAGGACAAACATCTAATTCAGGGGACTCTGTTCTTCCACCAAATGTCCCGAATCTCAACTTGCCTTCAAATTTGGGATCACACCCAAACACGGGATATGTTATGTAGGGGGTTTTGCAAGTGCATAATGTTGATGTTATGGATGGTTGGGTCACCGAAATCTATATAGCACCTCCAGATGGTTGGAGTAACACATGGAATAATCAAGGTGTTCTCCAGCATGCAGATTTTGATGTAATGGAAGAATAGTGGTGGCATGACTGGGTAGTGATTTACGGAAATGAATTTTGACTTGTAATCGAATGTGACTTTGGGATTTTTGACATATTATGATGTTTATGAGGCTAGACCCCCTCTATTTTGTAATATATTAGTGCTCAAATTTTAAATTTATAATCATAATTGTAATAGGTGATGATTCTGGATTTTCTTGCGGATTCTTTCCCAGTTGAACCTTCAAATTAGTTTTTAAATAATATATATATAGTGGCTAGTCCAATTTTGTCTAAATAATAATAATAATAATAATAATAATAATTTATATTATAATTTTACTTATTCTACTATTTATTATTAAATATTATATAATAATTAGTATTATTAATTATTCAATTATATTTAATTTAGATATAGTTTTTTTTATTAACTGGAAATAAATTTTTAAGGGACTCTAAAACCCTTTAAAAATTAAAGAGAAAGATAAAACATTAAGGCATAATAGGAAAAGAAGCACGAAAACTATAAAAGAACAACTAACACCAAGGGACAAAAGACCAGCAAAAAGACAACAAAAGGTACAAAGCCAATAGATAGACAAAATAAGAGGAAACAAAGAACAAAAGAGGAGAAAGAGCTAAGTGAATCTCTTTAGCATCTCCATAACTTCCAGCTCAAGTAGGTTCATAGTGTCAACAACCTTCTTTAAGTCTTTAATATCCTTGTTAGAATTCTTCTCAATTTTCCTTGTGCTGGACCGAGTTCTCTTTCCAGGAGCGCTTTGGAGCTCCAAAAGCTTGATGTCCTTACGTTAGCCACCAAAGAATTAGCTTTATCTGTGCTGGTAGTTTCAAGCTTAGCAATTAGGATCCTGAGGTGCTTAGCTGAATCTCTTAGAATTTTGTAGTTCTACTCACCAATCCTCTTGAGGGTATCATAAAGCCCACTAAAATTATTCTTAACCCCGACAATCATATCATTCACTTCCTTAACTTGGAAGAATAAGAATCAATCATTGCTTCTATATCACTAATAACTTTGGTAAGCTCTTTGCAATCTTCAAGGAATAAGTTATCCTTCCCAATACCAAGATGTTCTAATTTTTTGGAAAGGTCCCTTAATTTTTCTTCATCTCTTTAATTTTATAATAGACCCATTTTGAAACCGTATAGAGATCCACAACCACTTCCTTGGCAATATGCAGTATAGAGCTGTCAGGCTACTTACCAAGGTCAATAAACTCTAAATAGGTAACATCCTTCCCATGGTCTGCTTCATCACTGGCTTTGTCAATGTCATTGTAGGGGTGGCTATCAGACCTAGTGGCATTCTTCACAAGGGTATCCCTTCCTACAAAAGGCTTCTCAACATTAATAGAAGTGTTAGTGATAAACTTCACAAGGGTATCCCTACCCACAAAAGGTTTCTCAACATTAACAAAAGAAGGGGGATAAGTAGTACAAAGAGGGGTGGAGGCAAGGGAAATCCCAGGACCATCATGAGGGCTTCTTGTTGGGGTTTCTGAAGCCTTATATTTCTTTGTAATATGGGAAGACCTAGTATCTTCCACAATTTATATATCTATATCCTCACTCCCATCATCAGCATTTTCCTCCAAGGAATCCTCTTTAAAATTCTTTTTACTTTTTCCCTTCACAACCATTCCCTTTTTCTTCTTCCCAGATAGAGGAAGAAAATTTACCCTTACCTTTAGGAGGGGCATTGATAGGGTTATTAGACTCTAAATCATCCTCAATCTCTATTTTAGAATAATCCCCCCCTTAGTGTACTCATAATCATGGGTGTCCTCATCTAAGGCTAAATGGTCAAAGATGACTTGAACAATATAGTTATCTTTAAAATGATAAACAATGAGGACCATAAGCCCTTCATGAAGGGAAGGGTTGGTGTCCTTTTTAACCCTAGCATTCTCAATACCCATATCCACGGAGTAGTAGAGATAGTACAGAAGAGATACCTCTTGATTATGTTGGAAGTGGTTCAGCAAGACAAAATGGTAAACATAGACCCGTGAAAACCAACCATCTATAGTGATGTATTATGCAAAATCCTTAAGGACCTTCCTCCAAATATTTTAATCGCCAATGGAGAGTAATAAGTTTTAGTAATAACTCAGAGGGGGGTCAATCAGTGGCCTCAAAAATTAATCCTTAAATCAACCCTTAAAACTTATAACCACAAATTATGTCTCTAGTTATCTTATGTCCTACAAGATGAATGCCTTGAAATACTTATATCAATTCTCTACTTGTTGGATTGCTTTGTAAATCTCTCTTCTATATGATTATCGATAAGTAGTCAACTATTTACCAAAACAAATTAAATATGCAGAGTATACTGATAAATCCATAATTGCATATGTGAAATGTAAAATAGTAAAGTAATAAGACCTAAACACATAACACAGGTATTTTTAACATGTTAACCTTGTTAGGGGGAAAACCACTGCGACTGGCACCCCAAATTTTCACTCTTTTGAAGTCAGCTCTGTTAGGAGCCAACCCTGTTAAAGGTTACAAAAACACTATTTGCTGTGACCTTGTTAGAGGATTTAAAAGATAGTTTGTCAAATAGTATCTTGCATCTAATGTTACCATCCTTGATCAAACACTCACTTGGCCTGTCAATAGGTATTGGGCATATCCATTGCTACTTTTATGATCAATTTTTTTGATACTCCTTGGGATGTATCTCAATTGTAAAAGACTTTTAAGTCATGCTCAGTTAAGAGACTTGATACTTCAATGGTTAAACTGAAACACTAATCATCTGTTCATACGTACAACTTAATTGCAGATTTTTAGATTTATTGTAAGTGCATTACCTCTTTGATCAATATAATAAATTCTATACCTTTTCTCCACACTATTTTGCTCTGTGATGTTGTCTCACTGTTCCTCAGTTTATGTAGAATCTAGCTCTTTCTCTAGCTTGTTGATTAGGACTGAAAGAAGACTTCTTCTCTTTAAAATTTTCTTTTGCATCTTTCCTCTTCTTTCATTCACCATACTTTCCCCTATTTATAATTAATTGGGTTTGTCTCTACATAGACATGATTTATCTTTTCTTGGCTTTCTTGATTCTTGGGATGATCCAAAATTTTTGCCAATAGATTTAAAGAAAACTCATGTTTTATCTCAAAGATATCTTCTAGCCAAATGGATAAATCAGCTTTAAATCAATTACTTATCTCTGACTTTATCTGGATAAATAAAACAATGATAAGTATCTGTTAAGTCTAGTTTTAGCTCTTGAAAACTAAGCATTTTGTCATTTCTAAACTATGTTCTGTCGGTCAACACTTCAGTTAGTCATCGGTGATAACTGACTGTTCCATCAGTGTGACTTGAGTTTTCATCAAGATCTCCATCCTTGCCTTTTCTGTCGGGCAACACTATGACTTTTCTCATTGGTAATGTTGTGCATTTTCTTGTCGGGTAACACTATGACTTTGCTCTTTTACTCAGTCCATCGACGTGCTCTTCGTTAGTGTATACAGTCACTTAGTGAATACTTGACTTATATGCATTACTGATAGCATAGCCTTTGATTCATCGGTTCTTTGAAGTGTTTGGCAGCATTTCCATGACCATACAGATTATATCAAGTTGACATCAATGATAATACAATACATTAGCTGATTTAATGCCTTGCATGATCATCAACTTAACATCTTCAAACATTCAATCAGTTACATGTCATCAATCTCTCCCTTTGGCATTTATGGAAACATACTACATTATCATACTATACTATTGCTAATACAATATGAAATATACAGTTTCATAAGGCTTTTCTTATGTAACTATTACAAATGTATGGCTTTCGGTAAGCTCAAATAGCTTTGATTTTATTCTTGCAACTTTATTTTTGTCTTCAATCCCTTCACTGGATAGATGTGGAATATTTCTTTCTCTGATGTATGTGTTCTCCTTCTATTTCAAACTCTCTTCCTTTTTCTGTTCTCCTTTCTTGTGATGTCTCTTGTCAACAATTGTTTTCTCTTTGTGTGTACTTTCCCTTGCTTGTTACGTCTTTCCCTTTTGATACTTTGATGGATATAATCTTTCCCTGATATGATAATTGATATGATCTCTCTTTTTATTAGTATGATAATGAGATATCTCTCTACCTTTGATAGCAATGCCAAACAAACATCTTTTCAAACATGTTTTTGCCAGTGATGTCAAACAGATTCTTTCTATCCATAATATATTCCTTGAATTTCCCAATCTATCGGTAATAACTCTAGTTCTTGGAGTAGATAAATACCTCACTATGTATATATTTATCATTGAAGTCCATTTCTCTGCTGGCATCAACATGAATGTTATTTTGATAATATATAGGCTGATGCAACCTTCTAGTCAGCTTACTAACTAGTATACAAGGGTCTGACCCCTAGTCTCTTTCTCAAGTACTGAAATGCATCCTTGGAAAGTGGCTTGGTGAAGATATTATCCAATTGTTCCTTTGATTGCACATATGCAAGTATCACCTCCTTTGCCTGAACTTAATTTCTCAAATAATGATACTTGATGGAAATATGCTTTCTTTTAGCATGCATGATTGGATTCTTGGAAATTTTTATTGCAATTGTATTATCACAATAGATAATTAGTGGTTCAAGAATTTTCATATGCATACCTTCTAGCAACTGTTTGATCCATGAAATATTTGAGTAGTTTGCAGAAGCAACAACATAGTCTACTTCTGCAATAGATTAAGAGATACATCCTTGCTTCTTACTGATCCATGTGACAAGTCTGTCACCCATAAAGAATGCTCCTCCAGTTGTGCTCTTTTGATCATCAATAGTTCCAGCCCAATCAACGTCGGTAAATACCTTTAGTTCAAATTTTCCTTCTCTTCTATACCATAAGCCATATTCCTCGGTGTTCTTCAGATATCTTAGGATTCTTTTTACAATAGTCATATGCGATTCCCTGGGATTAGCAGAAAATCTTGCAACTATTCCTAGTACATGTGCAATATCTGGTCTATTATGTACAACATACATGAGTTTTCCAATCATTAACCTGTACCAAGTCTGATTTACCTTTGATGACTTGTCTTCCTTTGTTATCTTACATCAAGTTTCCATCAGTATTCCAACTAGTTTGGACTCTTCCATCTTGAATGTTTTTAGTACTTGGATTGTGAAATGAAAATACATTCATCTTGTTGCATGATCTATAGAGAAAGAAAGAACTTGATCTCTCCAAACATAGACATCTCAAACTCTTTTCTCATTTCATTTGCAAATGATTTGCATAGCATATCATTGCCTCCAAATATGATTTCATCAACAAATATCTCAGCAATCAAAATGTTAGAATCAGTATCTTCCTTCAGATAAAGATTACTATTTTCACTAGTCCTTATGAATCCAATGCTTATAAGATAGGAATGAAGTCTTTCATACCGGGCTTGGGGTGCTTGTTTCAATCCATACAGGGCTTTGTGTATTCTACATACCATGTCCCTCTTGTCTGCATCTACAAACCCATCTGGTTGTTCAATGTATACCTCTTCTTCAAGTATTCCATTTAGGAATGCAAACTTGACATCCATTTTATATACCTTGAATCCTTTACATGCAGCATAAGCAAGTAATATTCTCACTCCTTCTAGCCTAGAAATGGGTGCAAAGGTCTCTCCATAGTCAATTCCTTCTTGTGCATACCCCTTGCATACTAGTCTTTCTTTATTTCTGGTGACTTCTCCATTCTCATTCAGTTTAGTCCTAAATATCCATTTTGTACCGATGACATTCTTATCATTTGGTCTCGGTACAAGTCTCCATGTCTTTTTTTTCTCTATCTGATAAATCTCCTCATTCATAGAACTTATCCATTCATCCTTATCTAGTGCAACATTGACAAATTTGGGCTCATAATCACAAATAAGACATCTTGTATTTAGAGACTTACTTCTGGTTCTCATATCGACCTCTTTATCTCCTATGATCTAGTTCTGTGGATGATTCTTTCTGACATATCTTGCAAGTACATGTTCAACTCTTTTTCTATTAGCTTGATCATCATTTTGTTCTTCATTATGTTCTCCATCACTTTGTGCATCATCTTGAGAAATATTTTGATCATTGCTATTTGCAGCCTGATGCTTGGGTGCAATGATCTGTTGCTCGGGAGCTCTACATTATTGGTCGGGTAGAGTGTCAGGTGCCTTATTGTAAGAAAACCTTTTGTATTCATCTGGTTCTTTAGTGCTTTCCTTTTCATTCTTCTTTTCAAATTCATCTATCTTAACATTTTTACTTTCAACAATTTTGTTAGAGGCTTTATTTAGACATTTATAAGCCTTGATTTTGCTAGAATACCCTAGAAAGATTCCTTCATCACTCTTGGAGTCAAGTTTTCCATTTCTATCATCTTTTAAGATATAACATTGACTGCCAAATTTTTTTAAATAACTTACATTGGGTGTGTATCCATACCAAAGCTCATAAGGTTTCTTTTTGGTGTCTTTCTTTAATTGTACTTTATTCAATGTGTAGACAGCAGTACTGATAGCTTCTCTCTAGAATATTTGGGTGATGTCTTTCTCTATCATCAGTGTCCTTGCACAATCACTATGGATCTGTTCCTTCTTTCAAAATTTCCATTTTGTTGTGGTGCTCTTGATGCATAGACCTATCTTTTGATTCCATTCTCATTACAAAATTTAGTGAATTCATCTGAAATAAATTCCCCTCCTCTATCTAACCTTAAGCATTTTAATTCTTTACCACTTTGTTTCTCAACCATTGCCTTATACCATTTAAACATCTTGAATACTTCAGATATATCTTTTAGAAACATGACTGTCATTATTCTAGAGTAATCATCAACAAAGAGAATAAAATATCTATCTCCATAGTAACTCTTTGTCCTCATACGTCCACATAAGTCAGTATTGACTAATTCTAGAATGACATCAGATGTATGGTTTTTTCTTTTGAAACTAGACTTTTTCATCTTACCTTTTTGACAATTCTTACACATGATGTTGTTCGGCTTGGTCATTGTCAGTAAGCCTTTGACATTTCTCTTTTGGCTAATCTTTATCATGTTGTCAAAGTTCACATGACACAATCTTTTGTGTCAAAACCATATGTCTTTGTTTGTAGAAATCAAACAAGTGGTGTCAGTATCATTCAGATAGAATAAGTTACCTTTTGTTTGTTTACCGGTACCAATCAGATTTCCTAATTTATTGAAAATCTTTGCCTTCTTATTTTTAAATTCTACACTATGACCTGAATTATTCAACTGAGAAACACTCAATAGATTATAGTTCAATCCATTTACCCAATAAGCATTTTCACATTTTATGTGGTTATTCAACATTATGGTTCCTCTACCTTCAACTGGACAAGGTGTGTTATTACCCATTCTTACTGAACCACCTTTATAATATACAAAAGTCTCAAACTTTTTCTTATCACCAGTCATATGGTGAGTGCAACCACTATCTATGATCTATACATCATTTTTACTAGCTTTAGATATGAGTGCAGTTTCTACATACCTTTCTTCATCATCATCGAATCATCTTTTACTACCACAAACACCATCTCGATGTCTTCCTTAGATTTGGTGTCAGTGTCATCATCTTTTCATTTTTCTAGGTAACTAGGCTTCTTTCCTTTGTCCTTGTAGTCTCAGGAATCTCTTCTTTCTAATTGTCAATAGCTTCTGTAATCATCTCTGTTAGACTTCTTTTCAAATGATTTGTTATTAATTTTGTCATCTTTTCTTATGTTAGGACATCTTGCAACAAAGTGTCAAATCTCTTTACAATTAAAACAAGCAAGTGGTAATTTACCTTTGTATTTACCTTTGCCTCTCTGCATTTTTCTAGCCATAAGCACTTCAATTTCATCAAGATCTTATTCTTCACTTTCACTATCACTATCTTTTCTCATAGTGTGTTTACGACTTGATTTACTTATTCTCATAGAAGTTTTGAATGCAGACTCTATGTTTGGTAAGGCACTATTATCAAAATTATTCATCTGAAATGAAATCAATCTTCCAATAAAACTATCTATAGTAACATTTCTATTCGCTACAATTGTCATTTCTTGAATCGTAGATACTCTAATAGCATAAGTAGGTAGTAAGGTTCTTAGAATTTTACTTACCAATGTATCTTCTTCTAGTACACCTCCAACTCCTCAGATAGTATTGACTACCTCTTTGATTCTTGTGTTGTACTATGTGATTTTTTCACCTTCTTTCATTTTGAGATCATCAAACTTTCTTCTAAGGCTTTCTGCCTTGGCTCTCAAAACATTCTTGTCACCACCATGTACAACAATCAATTTGTTCCACATCTTCCTTGCAGTCTTGCAAGTTTTGACATCTTCAAATTCAGCATTGGAGAGTGAGGAAGCAAGCTCTATCATCATCAGTTGTGCTCATGCTTCTCTCTCCTTTGTTTAACTATTGGTGCTTCTGTGGGTAACAAATATTTAGTATCTAAGTATTGAGTAACATAATTTCCAATACCTGATAAGTGGAGTCTTATTCTACTCTACCATGAAGCAAAATTATCTTTGTTCAGCTTGGGCACATCTCATCTGTTCATCTTGTGATCTTTAGCTTAGGTCTTGAAACCTTACTTCTAAGAACACAAGCTCTGATACCAATTGTTAGTAATAACTGAGAGGGGGGGGGTGAATCAGTGGCCTCAAAAATTAATCCTTAAATGAACCCTTAAAACTTATAACCACAAATTAGGTCTTTGGTTATCTTCTGTCCTACAAGATGAATTCCATGAAATACTTGTATCAATTTTCTACTTGTTGGATTGCTTTGCAAATCTCTCTTTTGTATGATTACTGATAAGCAGTCAATTATTTACCAAAACACAGTAAATATGTAGCAGAGTATACCGATAAATCTAGAATTGCATATGATAAATGTAAAACAGTAAAGTAATAAAACATAAACACATAACACATGGATTTTTAATGTGGAAACCCTATTAGGCTAAAAACCACTAGGACCAATACCCCAAATTTTCACTCTTTTGAAGTGAGCTCTGGTAGGATCCAACCCTATTAAAGGTTACAAACACACTATTAGGTGTGACCTTGTAAGAGGATTTAAAAGATAGTTTGTCACCTAGTATCTGGCATCTAATGGTACCATCCTTGATCAAACACTCACTTGACCTATCAATAGGTATCGAGCATATCCAATGCTACTTTTATGATCAAATTTTTTGATACTCCTTGAGATGTATCTCAATTGTAAAATACTTTTAAGTCCTTAGTTTAGAGAATTTATGCTTCAATGGTTAAACTGAAACACTAATGATCTGTTCATACATACAACTTAATTGCAAATTTTTAGATCTATTATAAGTGAATTACCTCTCTAATCAATATGATCAATTCTATACCTTTTCTCCACATTGTTCTTATCTGTGATGTTATCTCACTGTTCCTTGGTGTCTTGAGAATCTATCTCTTTCTCTAACTTGATGATCAAGACTAAAAGAAGACTTCTTCTCCTTCAGATTTTCTTTTTCATCTTTCCTCTTCTTTCATTCACCACACTCTCCCCCATTCATAATAAAATGTGTTTGTCTCTATATAGACATGATTTATCTTTTCTTGGCTTTCTTGATTCTTGGCGTGATCCACAATTTTTTCCAATAGATTTGAAGAAAACTCATGTTTTATCTCAAAGAGATCTTCTTGCCAACTAGATAAATCAACTTTAAATCAATTACTTATCTCCGGCTTTATCTAGATGATTAAAACAATGATAAGTATCTGTTAAGTCTATTTTAGCCCTTGACAACTAAGCATTTTGTCATTTCTAAACTTTATTCTGTTGGTTAACACTTCGGTTAGTCATCAGTGATAACTGACTATTCCATCGGTGCGACTTTAGTTGTCATCGGGATCTCCATCCTTGTATTTTTCGTCAGGCAACACTGTGAATTTCTTCTTTGGTTATGTCATGGATCTTCTTTTCGAGTAACACTGTGACTTTGCTCTTTTACTCTATCCTTCAACATGCACTCCGTCGGTGTATACAATCACTTAGTGAATACTTGACTTATATCCATTACTGATAGCATAGCCTTTGATTCATCGGTTCTTTGAAGTCTTTGGCAGTATTTCCATGACCATACAGATTATATCAAGTTGAAATCAATGAAAATACAATAATTTAACTTATTTAATGCCTTGCATGATCATCATCTTAACATCTTCAAACATTCAATCAGTTACATGTCATCAATAGGTATTGTCAATTTTGACCAGCTTATCCTTCTCTTCCTAATCTTTAGGGAACTTCTTGATGGCTACTTCAATGAGTTTCCTATCCCTTTAGAACTCCTTTCCGTCCATGGGAATGCCAGTGACCTCCAAAATCAAGCCTTCATCAATTTGGACCTTTCTTCTAGCTAAGGTCATTTTTCCTTCCCTCTAATCCTTCTTAAAAATTGAAGTAATTTTAGGGTTACAACCATGCAACCACTCCATGAAGGTGGTTAATTTATCAACTTCTAAGATCTCCCATAATATTTTATTCTTCTTCTAATCCTCACACACTAATAACTCCCTTCATTTTCTATTTACCCTCATCGCACATATGATCACTCTTGTGCCCCTCAAAATCTCACCTTGTAGATAGAATACCAAAAATGGATCATCGGTTTGGAAAAATGATAAATTGTTACCAAATCCAAGCCATAAAATTGGTAGAGAACACCCATAAAGTATGCAAGGTCATATCAAGTATATCATCTACCATGCCACTTAGATATTTATTAATAATCTTCAATATTAATAGTGCCATGGGAAAGATTATTGTGATCATCAATACGTACCCCCAGTCTACCATGTGTGCTATCATAATTTAATATGGTCTTCGCCTCATATGGGAAATCCATCTCACCATCCACTTAGTAAATGTGTTAACTCTCACTACCACATTAGCTACCCAGTCAGCCATGGTGTGAACTTCTCTAGAGGCATGAGATATCACACATTTATCAGATGATATTTTAACATTTCTAGCTCTAAAATGATATTATTAATGGTCCATGAATGGGGTGAAAGTAATTTTTGGTATTTAATTATGTTATTCAAGTCACCTTTAAGCCAGATATTAGAAAATCCCATCTCTCTAGTAATCATTAGAGATTGGAGAGTCACAATTGCCTTAGCTAATTGGTTGATCTATGAAGCCAAGGGAGGGCCACTACAACAACACACTAGCCCATATCATTTCTTATCACTCTATCACACCCATACATCCCAGGGTTACCTTTGGCTGCCCCGTCAAAATTAACTTTCACCCAGCCCGTGGGTGTGAAACTCCAATTGCAGCCTTCCCTAATATTATATTTTGAAGTCTTGGCATAAATATTAGAGATGTCTTATCTATTGAGGGTAACATTGATATTTAAAGAGGAAGCTCAAATATTAATATTTTCAGCAATAGCTCTAACAATCTTAGCATACACCACATTAGGAGGGGCCATGATATCTCTAAAGATGTGATTATTCCTTTTCTTCCAAATCCCACAAAGAACATGGCAAAGAATAAATGTCCATAAAATGTTACAAGGTCTTTTGGGAGGGGGGATGATCCATTCAGAGAAACACTCTTGGATCGAAGAGGGAAACCTCCCCCATAAGTTCAACTTTTAAAAAATTGGAGGCCAAATTTGTGAAGTAAACGCACAATGCAAGGAAATATGATTGACGCATTATTCTTCTTGAAAGCGTAGGGAGCATATATTAGGAAGATAAAATCCCATGAGACACAAATTATGAATGGTAAGAATTTTATTCTGCAACATAATCTAGAGAAAGATATTAACCTTTCAGAGTGAGACCCTTTAACAGAGCACGGGACTAACAGGGGGGAGGATTCTAAGAGGGGGAAAGAAAAAGGACCGTAGAAGCCACAATATTGTTTCCTAAGGTGGATCCATATTAGATGACACTATCCTCTCGCTCTTGAATAATAATCTTAGAATTAAGAAGAACCATAGGAGTATAGAGAAAAGGGATGATTTCATAAAATTCACCCATTTATTACCAACCCAATAATCATCGACCTTGGTACCATATATTTGATTAGAACTATGCATAAAAGGAGAGAAGACATCAGATTCAGAGAGAGCATAGTATGAAATCTAGATATCCTCCAAAAAAATTTATACTTCTGCAATTTCTAATAGCCCAAGCTTTCCTGATTGAGGTTGTATTCTTAGCATGACGAATGTTATTCCAAATAAAAGATCCCAAAGGAGCCTCAAAGGAAGACATAAATAAATATTGAGAGGGGAGGGGGTTCAAGTATTTATTTCTCCAAATACTATTCCTCTCACTTGATCCATTATACAAATGTCAAACTTGTTTAGCAAGGAGAGCTTGGTTCTAATGCTTTTGAGACCCAATCCCCCATGACATTTGTGTTGGCACACCTTATCCCACACAATTAAAGATATTATTTTTCTATCCTCCACTCCAAACTAGAGAAAATACTTCTGAATTTTTTCAATGGCATCTTCAAACATAGCTGGAATTCTGAATAAACTTATAGCATAAACTGGGAGGCTTTGGAGAGAAGACTTGAGAAGCTAAACTTTCCTATCTTGGCTTAATAAAGTTCCTTTCTAGAAAGCAATTTTCTTGTGAAATTGTGATTGTATGATGATTATTTAATTATATAAAAATTATCTTACATTATTATTGATTATATTATTATATATTGATGGTATTTATTATATCATATTATCTAAATAAATTATTATCTTATCATTATCTATAAGAATTAACTAAAGCTATATATTTAATCATTTTGTATGTTTAATATTTATAATTGTATGTATTTTATAAATTATCATTATTAAAAATTAAACGGTTTGATCACCCATTACATTGTCAAAAGAAATAGAACAAAATGAGTCACTATTATATAATAGTGAAATGACTGTAGGTGCAAATGCCAAAAAAATACAAACATTAGGGAATTCAATAGTCTATTTTAATTCTTGCTTGTCATTAGTGGATGCTTTGAGTTTAAAAAGGGTGATGTCATCCTAATAAGACTGTAGACTACTATTGTCCCATAGAATAATAGATAAAGCATTTTTGTGTATTAAAATAAATTAGGTTGATTTCTCTCTCAAGGGAAATATGCAAAATTAAATAATTTTTTTGAGAAAAAATATAATATAGAAATTATTGTATATCAAGATAAGATAATTATTTTATATTTTTGTAAATAATTAAGATAAAAGGTTATGACAAATAGAAACAATTGTATTTTAGTTCATGTAAGTTTTTAAATTTATTTCTTGATGTTAGTTAGCTAAGTTTAATTTAATTGTTTATTTATCCCTATTTAATTATCTATTGGATTCTAGTACATAATTTGAAAATCATCTAAGATAAGCGGTTTTGTTTATGCTTATGTATTGAATGTTTGTGTTAAAGGTTAAAGATGATTTATTTATAACGACATTTATGTCATTAAATTAGTAGGTGGAAACATAGATGTTATTGATTCTTAACATTAATATATAATCTTGGCTCTTTTTGATGGTTGAAAATTTCTCGCAAACCTTTTTCCATACATATCTTGTGTTCTTGAAAGTGCTTAGTGTAGTTTGTATATTATAGTGTCATTATTTATATTATATACATGTTTTGTCAATTTTAATGAATTTGAATATAGTAAGGATCAATATTTTTGTACCTTTCTAATAAATTGATAAATTAGAGATCGCTCAGATATATTAGAAGAGGATGTATTTATTATTGAATGCTCTTGAGTCATTTTGTACAATGAATTTTTGTTTTTCTAATGTAGGTCAATATTTAGGGACACACATTATACACAAAAACCTCACAAAAATGTGTTGAATGGTCAGTATCATAGAATATTAACTTTAGAGGCCAAAGATGGAGGATCTCTTTGAAGAAGTGAAGAATGGGAAGCTATAAAATTTCAAGGAAAACCATATGTATGTTGTATTTATAATAGGTTGATATAAGGAAACCTAAACTAATATAAGGATATCTATTTTTACTATATTATCTTCAATGTTTCTAATAAAAATGCTACATGTAAGTTGTATAATAGAATACTTGAGATCTTTTAGACTAAGAGTTTCATTATATTTTATCATAGAAACAAATATACTCATTGAAAATAAAAGAGAGAGAATTTATTGTAGCGCATATTAACGGATTTAATTTAATTTCTTGGGAAAATTTGTGTTACACTTAGTGAATTTATGGAAGATCTTAAAATCAGTGCTTATGTTATAACCTTGCTTAGTTTGGAGATAAAAAATAATTCTATAAATGATGATTTAAAGGATGAATTAGGTGGAAAAGGAATATCAAAGGAAAAAGATGGTGGTAAGAAAAAAGCCGGGAGGAATTAAAGATAGATATAAATATAAAAGAAGATCTAAATCAATTGGTAAGAGTAGTTAAGAAGTTGGTATTCTTCTAAATAATGTCATTTTGAGGAGAATAAGATAAATAAGAATTCTTTAAATATTTATATATTGATAGATTCTTTTATCGTAAAACTACTAATTCTTTATTTATTTTTAGTTACCATTTGAACCACCAATATGGGAGGTACATAGTAGACAAAGCATATTGTCGTAGAGAATTTTTTTTAATAAATAACAACACTCATGCAATTTTTGAATAAAGAGAGGTAATTTAGTCTCTAGTGATTCAAGGCTTAAAGATATTATAGATGTATTGTATGTCCTAGGTATAAAAATACTTAATTATTATTTTAAAAAATAAATGGTTTGAGAGTGTTTATAATGCTTGGAAAGAGTGGTTGAAGTTGTAATGTCATATAATAATCATAACACCAAGCCACTGCCCAAGGATACATTTGAGTACCTGAGAAAAAGAATAGGGGTCAAACCCTTGTCTATCAGTCAGTAAAATGATTGAAGGCTGTATCGGCCTACATATTATCATAATATCATTCATGTTGATGAAAGAAACCATATGAACTTAAAAGCTACATCTATATAGAGACTGGTATATATCATAACTAAGCACCATAGATTACTGGTGTATTGCTGATGGATAAGGGAAATTCAAGGAATATGTTATGGATAGGAAGAAAATGATTGTTTGATATAAATGTCAGATATTTGTAACATACTTGTTTGGAATTGTTGTCAAAGGGAGAGAGATTATCCATTTTATCACATTCTGACATTCTCCTAAGAAAGACAATCGATTATCAGATTACTCCAACAGGGAGAGATTATATCCTTAAAGAGAGAAATTTGTATGAAAAATTATATAAAGGGAGAGTTGTTGATGTTGAAAAGAGAAAAAGACATCAAAATAGGAGAACAGTCAAAAGGAGAGAAAAGTGACACAAGAAAAGGACTCAACACATCAGAAGAAAAGAGAACTACAGGAATCAAATCTAAGCTAAAAGCAGAGATTACCGAAGTTCAGAATTGTATTGGTTAACAAAAGGGAGAGATTGGTAGTTTGATGAATCTCAACAATTGTATTAGAAATAGTATAGTGTGATAATATAATTTTGTTTCCATTAATGCCAAAGGGAGAGATTGGTGACATGTAACTGATTAAATGTTTGATATGTTAGGTTGAAGATAGTGCAAGGCATTAAATCAGTTAATGGTTTTTATTGTCATTGATGTCAACCTGATATCATCTGTACAGTCATATACATAATGTCAAAGACTTCAGAGAATCAATGGAACAAAGGTTATACTTTCAACAATGCATAAAAGTCATGTATTCACTAAGTGATAGATAACACTAACAGAGTGCACACCATCGGTAAAGACAAAGAAGAAAAGTCACAGTGATACCCGACAAGCAGAAGGCAGTGTTGCCCGATGAAGCAAACTACAGAGTTTCTTGACGAGTAAAAATCCAATGATGACCGAAAGATGGAGATCCTGAAGAAGTAACTATAGTCACACCGATGGAACTAGCAATTGTAACCGATGACTAACTGAAGAGTTGACTCATGGAACAGAGAGTTTAGAAAATGACAAAATATCTAGCTGGCAAGAGCTAAAGATAGAATTAAATGGTTGTATTCTTTGTTTTATTCAACCAGAGTTAAGTAATTGATTTATACAGTTGGCATGAAGATAACTATGAGAAAAATTAGGAGGTATACTTTAAATCAAATTGGCTGGATTGTTTTCATGCCAAGAATTAAGAATCAGTAATCAAGAAATAGTGAATATCATGTCTATATAAGACACAAGCTTAATTCATTTTCATATCACATGAAAAGGGAATAAAGGGGAGAAAATAGAAAGAGGATGCTAAAGAGAAACTAATTAAGAACAACTTCATGCAGTACTGATCAATCAAGCTGAAGGAGAGCTAAGGAATTCTGCAAACACCGACAAACAACAAGCACAACATCAAAAAGAAGAAAGTATGGAGCACAAAAGAATTGAATTGATACATTGATCAGAGAGGTAATTTACTTAAATAGATCTGAAAATCTATATTTCAAGTTGCATTAGAAACACATCATTTTGTTTCATTTTAACCATTGAAGCATCAAGTCTCTTAACAGAACAAGACTTAACAGTCTTCTATATATTGAGGTACATCCTAAGGAGTGCAAAAAGGGTTGATTCATGAAAGTAGCATTGGATATGCCCGATGCCTATTGAAAGCCTAAGAGAGAGGCTGATTCAAGGATGGTAGCATTAGATTCCATTTACTAAGTGACAACCTATATGTGTAAAATCTTCGAACAAGGTCACACCTAACAGTGTGTTTGTAACCTTTAACAAGGTTAGATGTTAAAAGGGCTCACTTCAGAAGAGTGAAAATTTGGGGTACCGGTCCCAGTGGTTTTTCCATTAACACGGTTTCCACATTAAAATCCATGTGTTATATGTGTGTATGATATATTTCTTTATTGTTTTGTATCTTACATAATTCATTCCAGATTCATCGGTATACTCTACATACTTATTCATCGGTATACTCTACATGCTTACTGTATTTTGGTAAATAGTTATACTGCTTATCAGTAATCAAGGAGAATAAGAATAGACAAGGAAAACCGACAGACAGTTAATCATCATAAGTATTTCATGGCATGCATATTGTAGGGACATAATAATCTAAGGCTTATTGATTGGTGGTTAAGTTTAAGGAAAATAATTTTAGGCCACTAATTCACCCCNATTTTAGGCCACTAATTCCCCCCCCCCCCCCCCCTCTCTCAGAATCATGTTCACATCTATTTATGTAAAATATTTTATTATTAAGTGTGTATATTTAATTACAGTAATCTCTATTAAATATAAAGTTATATATTTTTAAATACAATAATTATCATAACAATAATATATTACTAAATAAAAAATCTAAATTATTTTGATATTGATTTAATGATTTTTACAACAAAATTACAAAATTTAATTATAATAGCAATATCATAGCGAGTTCGTAACACTTGTTACGCCTATTTAAATGATTTCAAAGTTCAAAGAATAAACCATCCCAACATCTTTCCAAACATAAAATATTTGTTTGGCTCATTTCTAGTAAGCAATTAGGACCAGTACTTACAATTGTAGTGGTGTGTAAACATAGAAACACAATGGAGTCCCCTTTCTAAACATCTTCTCTTTCTATTCGAAACCATGACCTTCAACCTTTTCGTAAATTTTGGAGACAGACGAGGCAATCTAGAGGCAATAATTCTTATTATAATAATTTCACTGTTATAAACCTCAATACCCACATTATTTCTTATGGAATTTCTACGACTGCCTAAAGAGAAATGATCCACGAAGGACTTTCTTTTCACCAATATCTGGGCTTTCTTATGTAGCCCTTGGGCTCTACTCTAAAGATTATTGATATATCTACAATTTTCTTCTATTATGCAATCTCTTGCTATCTAAATTGACCCAAATGCTCATCAAATGAAGATCAGTGAAATGTGAATGAAAAGAATCTTACAAATATATATATATTTCTAAGGAAAATTTCATTAAATTACCTTTCAAGAGGTGGAAACAGGAAACAGAGACTGCAAGGTGGATACCAAATGCCTCGTTGATTGCCTCCCAATTATTTCAGATAATGCTATACTCTCATTCTTTTGTGTTTCATCTCTCCCACAGAATGTGAGATGATTTTCTATGTATTTTCCTTATCTAGATTGTTGTGATCAAGCCTAATGGCATATGGCAGATCTAAATCTTAATGTTGAAGAGTAGACTCTATGGATCCATTGTAGTTGTTATTCTGTAAAAATCTCCCTCAAGATGCTCTGTTGAGCATATATTTTTATATACCCATCTAGGTTAGAAGCTTTATGCAAATTTTCCACTGTTGGCTTTGAGGGAATGACATTGAAGAGTTTTAAAGACAATTGAATTTTGACTCCTAAAGATAGCACAATTACTTACCTTCTAGTACAAGCAAGGTGTAACTTTGTAATTGAACGATTGACTATTGATTTTAATGTTGTCTGATTACTAAATTTTTAGAGGTTGTATTTGCTGAATTAAAACGTGTCTATAGATGCTTCACGTAAGTATAAAATAATTTAGATCAATGGTTAGTTTTCTCTCTTTTACAAGCAAAAATGAAATAATGTTAAGAAGTTATAATTAATTTAATTTTTTCTTGATATTTAAATATTGCTTGAAATTCAAACTTCTAAATATAAAATTATCTTTATATAGTTAAAAAAATATATCACTTTTTCTTAAAATATAATTTTCTATTATTATTATATATATATTTTAACTAAATGATTCTCACATAAAAAACCATATGATGGGCAGGAGTGGAGCAGAGGCAGCGATGCTACTAGGGTTTTCAATGGCATTGGGAGTTTAGAGGGAACTTTGGTGGTGGTTGGCGATGAAGGTGATGATGACAGGGACGGGGATCCTTGGTGGGTCATGTTGCATTCTTCTGTTAGCGTGGGGCTTTTGGGTTACGATAGGTTTGGATCTATTTTCCTGCAGTCCCAGACTGTTGTCCTTCATCTCTTAATGAAGGAGCTCCTTGTCTAGGTTGCTAGCAGAGCTGGTGTAGTGATTGGTTGTGCCCTTCATGGCTTTCATGAGGTGCCTTTTTGTTCCCAGCTCTGTTTGCTCTTTTTTGGGTGGATTGGTGGCTTTCTAGCCAAGATTCATCCTCTGCCATATGTGGATGAGAAAAGGATCTTTGTTGGGATTTTTGGAGGAGTGGGCTCTTGGGCCATTCCTCTTGGGTTAGGGTTTCCCCTGTTGAAACCTTTTGGCCCTATTTTTTGGTGCTGCTTGGTTGCCAATTTCTTTCACATTGTGGAGCAGAGCTTGCTGGTGGGAAGTATCCCCAAGCTGTTTAAAGCCCGTCTCTTTGGGGCTTTCAGTGTTTCTTCTTCTCCCTCTCCCCTATGGTCTCCTATGGAGGTGGAGCATGTTCAGGTGACTCTCGTTCAGGTCTTCCCTAAATTTCTCCCTTCCCTCTTTTCTACATTACCTATTGAGGGGGCGACCGCTTCTATTGAGGTGAAGACAAGCTGCACGGATAAGATGGATGGTTGTTTTTTCGGTTCTTTCCTTTATCTTGGCTACTTGATATGGGGTTTTGGCATAATTTGACCTATCTTTTCTATTTTTGAGATCTTCATTTACCTTATTGAGGTGGGTGATGCTCCTATTGAGGTGGAGAGGATTTCTCATGGCTATGGCTGGATTGGCAGAAGGAAAGTTTCTAGTGTGGGAAGATCGGATGTTTTTAATGCTTATCATTCTTATTTTTCTCACATTGTTACCTCTCTAGGGTTTTCCTCTAGTGGCAGGTTTCTATTTTTGGGGACCAAGCCAAAACCCCTGCTATTTTTGCCAGGGAACCTTAACTATTTTTGTCCATTCTGGTTGTCCTTTTAGTGGCTCTTGGTCTTGGTGTGGGGAGCCATATATCCCCCCAGTTATGGATTAGGTTTTATCCCTTGGGCCCTGTTCTTGACTACAGGGTTATTTATGGCTATAGCCTAGCTACTATTTCTGTGTTGCTAGGTTTCAAGGTTTTATTGCTTTTAGCAGCTATTCATCTTAGTGGGGTTTTAGATCCCCTTCAAAATCTTCTTATACAGGGTTCTGGGACCCCTTGAAAACCTGGTTAGTGGCCCTGTGGGGGTTTGTTTCGTGTGATTGGCTCTATACTTTCAGTCCAGGCTTTATTTCTGATCTTTCACTCTGTTTCAGGTTTGAGGCACCCTTTAAAACCTGTTTTACTTAATCAAAAACTAAATTATTCTCACATATAGTCTAGTAAGGTTCTATACAAATGAATATATATATATATTTTATCCACTAAAACTATTACAAATAAACTCTTGAGTTTTTACGTCTATTCATAATTAACCCCTATAAGAATTCTTATTATTCCCTTTTTCTCAAAAGAATTTACACATATAATCTAAGAGAATTATATTAAAAAAAATTATACCTTATTTTTCAACTTAAATTATTTGGAAGGAAGCTTGACTTCTAATATCATTACAATCAATTAATTTCTCAAAGGACATTTTACATTTCTTAAACATAATTTATATATCACTATAACTTTAATCAATATAAAAGATAACTATCTTACTCGCCAAAACTGCACTCTCAGGGCCTCTATTTAATTGCAATATAAACTACTAATGTAAGATTTTCCTAATTTTTCTTTAACTATTTCACATGCATTATTACTTCATTATACACACTTTCATATCTCAAGTCAATCCATGAAATGGAACAGAAAAAATAATTCTAAAATAATTATCTTATGCCTAGTTTACCGACTAGTATTGACTAGTTAGTTATATGTTCTCATGATAAATTGTTATGTATAACAATTTGTTAATAGCATAAATGTGATGTACGAACATCTCAAAAAGTAAGAAATCTATATCACTAGAAAATATTAGAGTTTGTTTTAATTGTTTTAATTTTTGTTTTTATTCATGGTTCTTGGGTTGATGTGAGTTCCTCATAAAGTGGGGTGACATTGTTGTCATTCTATTGACAAAATGAAAGCTTTGATATTGTTTGTTGAACAGGACAAATAACTGAGAGTGGAGGAGGGGAGAGGGCTGGTGAATCAGTTATTCCCACACAAATTATAATAAATTTCTTCTATCAGTCAACTCATAGAAAACAGTATTAAAAACTTTAGATTCGCGAGTTAACCATACCAAACATTCATATAAAATGTAAGCATTATGAACACAGAAATACTAACATGAAGAACAACATGATGTTTACATGGAAACACGAGATGGGAAAAACCACGGAGAAGCTAATTTTCATGAAATATAAAAAAACTATTAAGGTTACATCAATATGTTGATTGTTACAATAGCGCATTGGCAGTAGTCCTCACAACACGCACAATAAGGCTCACCACCGAAATATTAAGGCTCGTTGTCAATACAGAAAGGCATAATATTGGAAGATTGTATGAGAAGAGATAGAATCTACCACTAAGATAAGTTTACTTCTCTATACAAACACAAATATTCTTCATATATTATTTGAATTCACTTCCCATACAACCCGCATCAACTACTTACTGCCACACCAACTATATTATTTTTACATTGATTCTTCTCACACACCACTCACTACATTCAAATAAATTTTTATTTATTTATATTAGTATCTGATCTTAAATATGTTGACTTCACACAAAAAGTGTAACAACCTCAATGTCAATAAGATTACAATTTCACTTAATTCATAGTATCTGTGCTAAATCTAGGACATACATAATACTAATTACACCCTACTCTACTACCCAAAAATAGGTCAAGCTCAATGTATTAAAATTTATTTTATCAAATCCATATTAGTGCCATAACCAAGACAGAAAAATGAATACATAAGGTAATCGAAATATGTCCATAGTACACTATGGCCAAAATACAAAAAACCGTTTGATAAACTTGCACAACTATCTAGATACCTATAGAAACTCTGTAGCCAATGCAACTACGAGAAGTGGATAGAATAGTCCATGTGAAATAGAAAATTGAAAGCATGTTAGTGTACTAGAACAAATAGATCATGAGTAGGACAATGTACACTACCAATGAATACGAGGAATACCAAAAATGTTTTTCTTGAGTATAACTGAAACTCTAGTTACATAACTCATAATAAATAGGTACATAACCAAAATTTTCAATAGTAGATTGATGCTTCTATATTTTAACAATATCCCCCTTTGGCATTGACGAAAAAAATTTGAAAAATAAATAAATCTCCAAAAACACTCGCCCTGAGTAGATGCTATGTTCGGTTTTCCTCTCATCAAAAATTTTTCCCCCTTTTTGCCATAATGGAAAATGGATAAAAAGAAGTAAATGAAACTTACCTATAGTAAAACACTAGTTTTAACTATAGATACCTTTTTATGTCTCTCTTTTAAAACAAGAAATTATTTCTTCCATTCTGCAATCACTTCCTCCATTCATGCACAAAAGTTGTCAGATTCGACTAGTGTGTCAGATAATTTTTTCCAATCTGAAATAGGAAATGTTTTTTCATAGCTCTCGGCTTTAGTTATGATGCTAACAACATGCACCATCCTTACTTCCACCATAGACTTCACAAGCTAGAAGGTATTGATTAGATATTTCCTCTACCTTTGGTGAAACAACAACTTAGCTTGCAACTCTCCTATTTTCATCCTCTACTTGCCTTGAGTATCACTAAATATATCATAGGTTTTTCAAAGTTCATTGAGATCAATCTCAGTCTTCTCACATTGTCCTTTAAAATTATCAACTATAGCAGACCATCAAAGGAAATATTGGTAGACCTTTGTGATTTATTGTTGAAAGGTTTAGGTCTTACTGATAATCAAAGAGTTTCTTCTTAGCACTGCCACACTTCTTCCCAATTTCCTTTCCAACAATAAACTCTAAAATTTTTTCTCAACTTCTATAACCAACTCACAAGGTAGAAAACTAGATATAATGGACACCACAATCCTCTTGTTAATCAAATGATTGATAAGATTTTTTAGCAAAAGGGTTCTCTTGGCTGGAGAATATTTATCCCACAAATCACCAACTTTGTCGAACTCTTCGTTATCCAGCATTGAATTGAAAACATTAGGATCAAAAGCTTCTAATCCCATCGACAAACCTTCTTATTTAACTATAAAGTCATCTGACTCCTCTTACCTATCTATTTCTTTCATTATCTCAGTAACACTTTCTTCATAAGTAAGCTATTTTTTTTAGATAAAGTCAAAATATGATATTGCTATCGGGATTCAACTATGTAGTTTTTTGAGTCAAACTCATTAACTTGTGTTTCTTGAGTAGTGATCCAAATGAATCCATCTATCAGAAGAATTAATGGGAGATTGTTTCATGTGGACCACTAATCATGAAACATAGGCCAATGTTTTTGACTCAAAAAACTACATAGTTGAATTCTAATAGGAATATCACAACACTCTGTTCTTTTCCATTATATTTCGCTTCACTCTTAGATACTGAAATTGTGATAGATTCCTTTCCTTTCACACTTGTCTTCAGTGTCTTAGGTTCATATGGTCAACAATTGATAAATTCTTCCAATCTATTTTTTCTAAAGAGGAGCCTCTGTCATACTGTCTTAGCTATACATCACCAGTAACCACCAAATCTAAACTAAGTATGTGTTGAATGGATAACAAGTATTCCTTGCAAACATATTTTTATTTTCCATCCCATTCAAGTACTTTTATTTTTTCTATTGAATGTACTATCATTTCTTCATATAACATTCTCCTTTCTAGGAAAAGAGCTCATTAAGTCAAACACTCAGCACACAACTAACAATCAAAACATCAAAACCGTAGTTACCCTACATTGACATTTTCTAATTCAACAAGAAATTGACCAATAGAATATTATAAAAATCCATTTTAGCATCCTCATGCAACATCTTATATGTCATATACAAACCTACATCTAAATTAGAATAGTCACAATTATGGAATTATATTTTGCAAGACATGTAATGTGCAATATACCTCAAAATAGGATCTTCAGTGGTTGAATTGTAAATGCATGTTGATCTCTTTCGATCACCATTATGGCCTCCACCTCATCATAATAGATAGATTTCTTCACAGGTACTTTTCCAATACTGCGTTGACTATTGACCACTTTAATTACTTCCTTTGTTAGAAGGCATAGTCTATCTAGAAGTAATCTTTCACCCTCAAAATGCTTCAACATAAAGAAGATAAATTCCTTGTTGGCACAACACGAGAATTATCTCCAAATTTTGAGCCCTAGCTCTCTTACTTTCTATATTTAATCCTTTGCAATATGGACTCCAATTTTTGTTATTTTCTCCTAATTAAATTCCTTTAGTTCAATCCCTTTCTTCACTTCTCTTTTCATATTGAGACAAGCAACTGATTTTTGTGCCATGATTATTTAGTAATTTCTCTCACTCGAGTGATTTGCAATGTTCAAAATAAAATCCTTCATGCTATAGTACCAAGTGATTCAAAAAAATCACCTTTAAAAGACCCATGTATGTCCATGATTGTGAATCCCACTTGAATTAATTATTACTGATGCAACCAATGTACTTCTCTTGTGTATCATTCACAACCATCTTGTCATCATTAATTCTTTACTCTTTTTTCTTGGTAACAACATAGTTACAACTAATACAACTCTAGAACAAGGGAGTTGTACAATTTAAATTGTCAAGGACTCCCCCTAATCCACATCTCTTGACTTATTTGTTGGTAGGACTAGTATCGGGATTCTGTACTATTGAACTATCTGCACTGTCAAATTTCTTTCTCCATTCCATGTTCTTCTTCTTATATCCACTAGATTATGAAATATGATTATTATATCTAGCACTTACTGGTACACTATCAGACTCACATGATTTACCATAGTGACATGTTTCACCATTTTAGACACTTTCTTATTTCAATGAAAGTTTATTCTAGACATGGGTAAACTGGTTACCTGCGATATAAGCTCCACATTAAGATCAATGTGCCTCCCGTCAATAGTCACAAAATCATTCCTTCACCCAGCAATGAATTTTTGGGTTATCCCCTTGTCATATTCATGCAAATTCTCCAGATAGGGCATAAGATGGCCCTTTCTAAGCCTCCTCCATATTTCACGGTCCTCTTTAAGCTTTGAATAGTCAGTAGGTTCTTCTCTTTTCAAATCACCTCTCATAGCTGTCAATCTCATAGGAATAGTTTTCATGTACAAAGACAAGAAAACCCAAAGCGAGTAGCTAGAAAGGAAAAGATGAAGCACCCAGAAAGTGTGCAGAAAAAAGTAGCAATTATGATGCTTTAAACTTCTGTGCATGCCATAATAATTCATGACATGTTTACCCTTCCATAATATTTCCATCATTTCCAATAAATATTCCCAGCTTACTATTAGTCTTTTCATAACTAATAATAATAATGGGCTCCACATTTCCAATAAATCTTCTCTCCTTACTAGTAGCAAACAAATCAATAACTTTATTCGATTCACGAAAGGCATGGGAAAAATAGGAGTTATTAAAGGATCCCAAGATATCTTTAGCCTTAATAATCATGTTCACAATCGACCAAGGAACTTTTTATCCATAATGTTAGATTATATCATTTTTGGATTAAACCGTGTGAAAAATTTCACACTTTAATCAAGAAATGAGAAGATCCACAATAATCTAAACAAATGCCTCCACTTTATAAATAGATTGAGTATCAATTGTACTTCTTTAAAAAAAATGGAAATGAGAACAAAATTTTCAACTTGAACACATGCTAGATCACTTGTCATTCTAGATCTATTGATTTTCAATGTAAGATCATCTTTTAAAATAATTTATTTATCACTACAATCCATACCACAACAATCAATAGATGTAGGTGATCATATCTTAAATTTTCTATGGTACACCATTTACTTATTGTTATGATGTAGCTATTATTACTATGTTTCTAAATTACATGGATATAGTGAAATTGTATAGCATTTTACAATTAAATTTACCTTCAAAACTTATAATAGGTGGGAACATATACTATGTCTATCTCATTTAAGATGACATTCCCAACTTGAGATATCTCTTGGCACTATAAAGATAGTGTATCTTTGTGATGGACCTTCTTTGTTTTTCTTCAGTAGTATCTATATCAAGCATTAATAAGAACAAGGGAGCTACAAAACTATTTTATATCTTGTACTCTATCATTTAGGTTTATGAATTTATATTTTGGGTCTTCTTTCTAAGTAGTCTTGCTTCTTTTTTATTATTATATAGGATTTGGTTCCAACCTGATTCTATAGCTTTGATAGTTTATACTCTTTATTGGAACCATTATAATTTTATGGACAACGCTATTTCACCTAAAAACATGCATAACACTTAATTTAGTTCAAATCCATCTTGATAATTTATACTATCTTTGTTAATTGATTTGGAATGAATTTCATAGTTACCATCTAGATCTTTATTATAGATAAATCAGTGTGTTTGATTAGTGAAGCTTTATTAATACTTGTTTATTTACTTAATTGCTTTTCTATGTGTTTGTATTTATCTTTAATGTATTTCTCTAAAACCATAATTATTTTGACCTTAAGTGCCTTCAGTTTTACTACTAGTGATTTACTATCCTTTTTACCTTCTCTAGTTCAACATACTTTTCATTGAACATTCTTTCTATTGACATAAGTGTTCACTAGATGCAATACTTTGGTTCCCTGATTGATGAAGTCAGTCTTGTCTTTAACAATTTCATCCTTGATGTTTATGTTCATTACCTCCATCGTATAGTCCATGTCCCATATTTTTAATTTAAGTTTATTTTCTTTAGAAATTAAATTAAAAATTTGAATGATGTCATGGGTAGTTCATATGTTTGTATCATTCCCTTTTATATGGTTTAAAATATTTATTTAGTTTATTTATTTTTTCTATTACCAAACCTCCATATTTGTGTACTACAACTATTACTAATACAAGATGGTTCCTTGATGATTATATTAGTTTAATGATACTACATGGTTTTAAATATAGTATAGGGCCATCCACTAATATATTTTTATTTGAAATATCTTTCTATCAATTTATCACTTTATGAAGAACTTCTATCTTTCTCCTCCACAACACATAGCTAGTGGCTTTGAGACTGTCAATCTCTAAATCACATGTAAAGGCCATGATTTTGAATCATAAACTTTATATTGCAACAAAAATAGTTTTTATAAATAAACAAATGTGTCCACTTATAAAAAGAATCCAGGAATTTCTGCCAAATATTATTACATTAAGGTAAATTAGTAAAATATTATTCAATAAAGTGGATGAAAATGTATATTTTTTTGTTGTCACATTTCATTCCACATTACAATATTCATATAGAAGAAAATAAAAAATAAAGGAAATATGTTATATAAATACATTAAAAATAAATAAAAAAATGGAGAAACCCTTGTGGAAAATTATTTCAACATCCAAAGGAGGAAATCTATCTTAAACATAAGAGTACGTTTGCAAAATCTATCTCCTCTCAATCTAATTCAAATTGAGAGCTCCTTCTGCACCTACTAAATCTGTTTGAAATTCACTACTTTAACCCCATCCTACAAGCATATCAATTACAAAAATACATATTTTTAGGGTAATGTTTATTTCTTAGATCCACTATAGTATCTCTAGTGCTATATTTTTATATGAATGAAGAGATATATATTGCCTCTGGAACACTCCTTTCACAAACCATGTATATAAAATTGAAATCAAATATCGTACTATCCCAACAAGATTTTAACAATTTATTGGATAATAGATAATAAAATGTTTCCCACTATACATAGCATCAACTTCCTTCACAATCCTATTTATTTTTTTAATAGTATTTTGAGTTCTGATAAGGTTAATAGTGGTATTAGTATAAAAATTCAAAGTAGAGGGATTAACATGAGTGATTTCATTTCCGTTTATTTAAAGGTATCCAATCCTTTTATTCTATATGCCTTAAAACCTAAAAATTATAGTACTCATTATTAATGTTTTACTTCACTTAGAACTATAAAATAAATTTAGTATTTCAAAAAAAATCTACATTAATTGACATCAATAAAGAGTTATATTTTAAATATTCATAAAAAATTTGGGGTTAATCAAGGTACAATTACATTGAAAATAAAGCAAATGAAATCACAACCAAGGTATTCATCAGTACATTGAACCCTTGAAATTTTCAACGAATATAAAACAAATGTAGACATCTATTGTGAAGTGAATAAAGGATTTAAAATTATATATGTGAAGTTTATAAATATAATACAATTTCATGATTATATATCCATGCATGATCATTTTATGCATATAACCAACAATGGATATTGATTCCCATAAAATCACTAATTTAATATTAACTTTTTTTTTTATGTCTAATACATGTGAAGTCTATGTCTTCCTCATTATTTTCTTCATATTTTGTTTCCAATCCAAATACATTATTTCCTAATTGCATTTCTTTCATTTTTAATTACTAGATCAATATTCTACTAAAGTGAAGCCAAACTTATCTATGTGGTTTGTTTTGTCCCTTTTTAAATGAATTTAATTTGATTATCCTCTTGCACACATTTGAGGAATTTTTTTCTTCCCATTTTTGTGAACACTTTCAATCCTTTATATTCCAATAATCTTATAGATTTTCTAATTTTTGTATTTTAGATTTAATATTATTCCATTTTTCACATGTTTCTTTTTTCTCATAATGTTTGGTATTTATTCACTTTTCTCATTTGATTAAGGATTGTGTGCAGATAGTGTATTATGATGTATCCAATGCTCCTACCCTAGTATACGCTAAGAATATGCTTCCTATTATCGTTTATTCCTGAAATAACATAAATATATTTTTTTTACAATATGGCATGTTTAAATATTTCATATGATATACGCCTCTCACATTTTTACACATAATATTTCAATTTATGGCTCTACATATGTTTTCTATAAAGGAGTTATTCTATCATGTATAATACATTTTACCTATTCCATTTAATTGGTTAGTTCCAATTATATGTTATTAGAGATTCTTACTTAACATTATCTATCATGTTATTTAGCTATGCATGCTACTATTGTACCAATTGATGATATGGCTAGATTTCATATCATTCTAGTTCTATCGATACATGTGATTTATGTAAATTACCTTCTTTCGTACATTATAATGTGACAAATGATGTTCATTATTTCACATTTAATGTTGAGTGAATAGATAAATTCCCTACACAAATCCACCTTCCTTTGCATAGCATGCTAGGTTATGCATTGAATATACTATAATAGCTCATCTTCCTAATAATATATCACTTAAATGTCCTCAAATTTATTAACAAAATTATGAGCCTCAGTGAAAATTATGATCATCTACTGGTGCATCATAATATTTTGATTTTTTTATTTCCTTTCTTTGTATTTGCACATAGATGATGATATTTTTGACTGAATCAGTAGGGAGAGGTCCTTGATACCAATTACAATAACATACAAATTAAGAAACAACACAAGAATGCCTGCTTTCCGCCATTACACTCGAAAGCATGCAAAAGACCCCCAATCAAAATCATTAAAAAACATAGATAATATCAACATCTAAGCTGGTCCTAACACTACTACCAGCCACATAATCATGATAGTAACCTAACATCATAATGTATCTATAAGAGCATATGTTTGTAAAAAAAATGAACAAAATCATTAGATTCTCTTCTCTTAAGATACAAATCGTCCATATAACAAAAACTATGTTGTAGCAATCAAAATAAAAACAAATATATAATACTATCATAATTAACTAAACATAGAGTAGTACTAAGGATTACTATAATTAAATTGGGAAATATTCTCGGAGTCCTTTGAGAGATCATTCTTCTTACCCTCCCATCCTTTAATGTCCTCATCCTGCATTTCCTCCTCATTCTGGTGCTCACCCTTCCTTTTCTTTGTCACATTCCTCATTATACTCTTATCTATAACAATGCTAAATACAACTTTTTTCATAAGGCCATCAATAACCTTGCAAACTGAAAATAGAGTAGTACTGAACTGCTCCTTGGTAATGATATACGAGGTAGCAGAATCCCCAAGAGCAATGAGTCTCTTATGTGTAATGGCTCTACTGTGTAACGGCTATGCAGAAGTGAAGCCCAATCTTCTCTCTGTCGTAGCCGCTAGATTCCATTATTCTCCGTGACTTGTTATGAGTGTCTTTGACCATGTAAAGAAAAAATGCTTAATAGCTTAGAGCTACTGTCATGTTTGAAAATAGAGATTAATTCAATAGAGATCTGCCCTGCTTGAAAGTGGACATAATCTAGAATAGCTAGATGAACCACTATAAACTCTATGTCTCTGTGTCTTTGCATTTGGCTTTTATCTTTGTATTCTCTTTTAATTAGTTTAGTCTACAAATTATACTTTCAACAATTGGTATTAGAGCTGGTTAAGCTCGTTCAATTTTTCTAGAAATTGGTGAGGTTTTGCAGGCACCATGGATGAAGCAGATAAATAGAAGATTGAGAAGTTTTCAGGGCAGAACTTTGGATTATGGAATGTTCAAATTTAATCTCTTCTTATTAAGCAGGATTTGCAACTAGCATTACTTGGAAAAACAAAAGGAAAGGGTTCGATTTCGGATGAAGATTGGGAGAAGATCGATCAGAAAGCGAAGGCAACAATTTTCTTATCTCTATCCAGTAACGTCCTCTTCAATGTTTCAACTGAGAAGACCACGAAAGAACTATGGGATAAGTTATCTTCACTATATGAGATAGCTTCCGTATCAAAAAAAGTATTCATCATCAAGAAATTATATAAACTGAAAATGAAAGAAGGAGGACTGATATCGAATCATCTGAACGAGTTCAATACTCTTGTCACTCAGCTGATTTCGGTTGGAATCGTATTATATGATGAAATAAAGGCAATATTATTATTATGATCACTTCTAAATAGATGGGAAGGAGTTGTAATGGCTGTGAGCACTTCAGTTCTAGCCAAGAGCAAGCTGAAATTTGACGAAGTCAAAGCCACATTACTCAGTGAAGACATGCGAAGGAAACAACAAGAACCCTCTTTTGGAGATGCTCTAACAGCTGTGAGCACAAGAAATAGAGGGAGAAGTCATGAGAAAGGAAGAAATAATAATAATAATAATAATAATAATAATAACAACAACAACAGAAGAGGCAGATCGAGTCATCACTCGCAATCGAGAGGAAGAAATGGTGCATGTTGTTTTTGTGGAAAATTTGGACACACAAAGAAGCAATATTGGAACTATAAAAGGGCTCAAAATAATGTTATTAATTCTGGTATTAATGTTGCAACTGATGGAGCCTTAGTACTTGCAACCGGTGACATGGATTCAAGTTCATGGGTTCTCAATTTTGGTGCCTCATTTCATGCAACTCCATGCTAGAGTGCTTTCACAAATTACCATGAAGGTATGTTTGGCAAAGTTTTTCTTGGGGATAATAAAGAATGTGATATAGTTAGCAAAGGGGATATTTCATTGTCACTGAAAAATGGAAGTAAATGTATTTTAAAAGATGTTAGGCATGTTCCTATGCTTAAGCGTAATATGATTTCTGTTAGTCAGTTATATACACAAGGATGCAATGTTAGTTTTGATTTAGCTTCTTGGAAAGTGTCCAAAGGTCAATTGGTTTTAGCAAAAGGGTAGAAAAATGGAAGTTTATACGCATTAGAGTGTAACGGTAAAGTGGGAGCAGTCATGGTGGCTACAGATAGCAATGCCAAACTTTGGCATAAGAGGCTCAGTCATATGAGAAAAATAGGTCTTGAAATTATCCTTCGAAGAGACCAACTTCCAGGCTTAAAATCATGTGATCTGACATTGTGTGAGCATTGCCTTTATGGAAAACAAAGCCACACCAGCTTCATAAGGATGGGTCATGAGAAGAAATCATCTCCATTAGAGCTCATTCATTTTGACATTTTTGGTCCTACGGAGGTAACTTCTATCAGTGGTGCTAATTATTTTGTCACATTTCTTGATGATTGCACTTGCAAAGTTTGGATTTACATGTTGAATAAGAAATCAGAAGTTTTTTCAAAATTTAAAAGTTTTAAGGCTAAGGTGGAAAATCAGATTGGCTGAAAGATTAAATGTCTACTAACGGACAATGGTGGTGAGTTTTTCTCTTCGGAGTTTGATTAATTTTGTGTAGATCATGGTATTCGGAGGATTAAAACAATCCCGTATACACCTCAAGAAAATCGTGCACCAAAGAGGTTGAATAGAACTTTTTTGCAAAGAGGTAGGTGTATGTTGTCTAATGCCGGTTTGGGGAAGGAATTTTGGGCTGAGGCATGTAATACAGTGGTTTATTTAATAAATCGAGCTCCTTCGTCATGTCTTGATTTTGACATTCCGGAAGAGAGGTGGGCTGGTAAGAGAATTTCTTTTTCTCACTTGCGTGTTTTTGGATGTGGCACATATGCTCACATTAATAAAGAGTAGAGAACAAAATTGGATTTTGAATCTAAATGATGTATATTTCAGGGGTATGGTGAGGATGAATTTGGTTATTGTCTATGGGATTCAATCACTAAGAAAGTGATATGGAGTAGGGATGTTGTATTTAATGAGAAATCATTCTCAGGTTTGCAAGTTCAAAATTCCTCTTCTACTAGATTTATTAAATTCAATCTGTCTAACAATGGAGATCGCATGCCCAGTGCACCCCGGGTCACATTCCATCCATCAAAATTTATCCCCTCCAGTTCTGCACAACATACTTCCTCCACAACTTCTCTGCTTTGCCCAATACCACAGCAACCCCCTATGTCTCCCACACCACCTGTGGTTTTCTCACAACCAATGTTTTGTTACACACCTGCCTACATGCATACTGCCCCTTACCATCATGGTGAAAGAGAAAAGCATGAGGCTCTGCCTCACACGTCTCTCCAACAGCTGTCATCAAATAGTCTGTTTCCCATGCCTCCCCATGACAATACTCCTCTGCGCGTGGAGGAGGAACTGCATATCAGTGAAGGGCAGCGAGCAGCCCTGTTTCCCAGCCTCCACACCTACAAACTCCCCTGCCACAACCTATAGAGACTTCTTTCCAGCTTGTAGTGACTCACGGCCTGCCTCTGCATCGTGCGCAGCATACAATGTTGCCCTCTCCTTCCTCATGCATGCCTTCCTGTCAGCCAATAGGAGAATCTCCTGTGAGAAACACACAACTCATTTGTGAAGAGTCAGAGTTTGGCAAATAGCAAGTTGTCATTCATTCACATAGTGGCAGCGATACAGAGGTTGTAAACACAGAGGCTACTAATATTGATACAAATCCAACCGTCTAGTTGAGGAGGTCTACCAGAGAGAGGAAACGTCCCAGCAGATTTGATGATTTTGAATTGTTATTCTCTTTGTGTTCTAATCAGGAAAAGCCACAAACCTACAAGCAAACATGTACTGATGTTAATTTAGTGTTATGGCTGGATGCCATGAAAGATGAAATGGATTCTTTGCATTCGAATCAGACATGGGATTTGGTCACTCTTCTGCCAAATCGTAAAGCATTGAAGAATAAATGGGTCTATCACATAAAAGAAGAAGATGGAGGAGATAAGAGATACCAGGCCAGACTGGTAGTGAAGGGATTTGCTCAGTAGAAGGGTGTGGATTTCAATGAAATCTTTTCTCCAGTGGTAAAAATGTAGACCATTCATTTGGTACTTGGTATGGAAGCAGTGTGGGATCTCGAGCTTGAGCAACTCAATGTCAAAACAACATTTCTACATGGGGACATTGATGAAGAATTATATAAGGAACAGTTGGAAGGCTTTGTAAAGCAGGGGCGGGAGCATTTATTTTGTAGATTAAATAGGAGTCTCTATGGGCTGAAGCAAGCTCGTCGTTAATGGTATTTAAAGTTTGATAACTTCATGACTCAGCAAGGTTTCACTTGCTGTGACTCAGACCCATGTGTGTACCTCAAAAGGCTTCCGAGTGGTGATTTTGTGATCTTATTATTGTATGTTGATGATATGTTGACTGCTGGTAAAAGTATGAGTCATTCATGAGATGAAGACACATTTGTCTCTTCATTTTTCCATAAAAGATCTAGGGGCAGCGAGTAGGATTCTTGGGATGGATATAATCCGAGATAGACATAGGAGAGAAATAAAGTTATCTCAAGAAAAATACATTCTTAAAGTTTTAGAGAAATTTAATATGACAAATGCAAAATCAGTTGCCACTCCATTGGCTGATCATTTCCAACTATCTTCACAAATGTGTCCTTCTACTCAGGAAGAAAAACAAGAGATGGCTAGTATTCCTTATTCTTCAGTAGTTGGTAGTTTGTTGTACGCTATGGTTAGCACACGTCCAGATATTGCCCAACCAGTGGGAGTCATGAGTGGTTTTATGAGTAATCCTTGTAAAACTCATTGGCAAGCAGTTCAATGGACTCTTTAGTATTTGAGAGGCACTTCCTCTCATGTTTTATGTTTTAACAGTAAGACCCCTTATATTTGCAGATATGTTGATTCTGATATGGCTGGAGATTTAGATACAAGGAGGTCTACAATAGGCTATGTGTTTACTTTTTTCGGAGCATCAATTAGCTGGACTTCTCAGAAGCAACAAGTGGTTGCCCTTTCCTCCACCAAGGCTGAATACATTTCTCTCACTGAGGGAACTAAAGAGCTGATATGGTTAGAGTGATTGTTTGGAGAGTTGGGATTTAAACAATCCGCATTTACCTTATTTTCTGATAGCAACAGCGCCATTCAATTGGCCAAAAATTCAACTTTCCACAGTCGCACAAAGCACATTGAAACCAGATTTCATTTCATCCGTCATGCTCTTGAAGAGGGAAGATTACATTTAGAGAAGATTGATACAAAGATCAATCTGGCTGATGCGTTCACAAAGGTTGTACCTTGAGAGAAGTTTGAATTCTGTAGGACTTCTCTCGGCATCGTGACGACATAGCCATAAGCACCAAGTGGGGGATATCTCTGAGTAGCTCATCTTGTAGCATTGAATGGACTTCAAGTGGGATATTGTAATGGCTCTACTGTGTAATGGCTACATAGAAGTGAAGCCCAATCTTCTCTCTACCGTAACCACTAGATTCCATTATTCTCCCTGACTTGTTATGAGTGTCTTTGATCATGTAAAGAAAAAAAGCTTAATAGCTTAGAGCTGTTGTAATGTTTGAAAATAGAGATTAATTCAATAGAGATCTGCCCTGCTTGAAAGTGGACGTAATCCAGAATAGCTAGATGAACCACTATAAACTTTGTGTCTCTATGTCTTTGCATTTGGATTTTATCTTTTTTATTCTGTTTTAAATAGTTTAGTCTACAAATTATACTTTCAAAATTATGTACACTTTCAACTTGATCTTGGATATTGGGAGTTTTATTATCAATGCCTAGGCCAGGGGAAGGAGGGATGTTCTCCACAAAGTCATTACCACCACCAGCAAGGGAATTCCATTCTATGTTCATTCTTTCCTCTTTAACTATAGCGTTATTATGTCTCATGTGAATTCTTCACATCAATCTACGCAGCCTCATTATGGAAAGCTACTATAATTGATAATAAGAAGCAAGTTAATTTCAGTGATGCAACTAAAAAGAAAATCTTACTAATTCCTTCACAATAAATATTACTATATGCTTCCCAAAATTAATTTTTTATTCAATCAAATTTTTAATACACATTTACACACAATCCATGTTTCCATTCGTTAAAGAGTAATAAATCTAAATTTTAATACACATTTGCAGCCCATCCAAGTTTCAATTGGTTATATTATAATAGTCTAATGTATCTTTTTGTTCAATCTAGATATCTTCGTATTCATGAATATTTTCTAATACTTTATATCATCCATACCCATATATAATCCATAATCATCGCCTCCATATTCTTAAGCCTATTATTGTTAGTAATCAAAATAAAAATATGTATTCAATTACCATACTTATACTTGTCTATTTTCTCATTGTTTTAAATGAAATGAAGAAAAACCATCTATAAATTACAGTTGGGAAAGTTCATGACTTCATAGTTCAGATTTACTTTTTTAGAATCGCTAGGTGATCAATAAATTGACATTTGTTATTCTCGAGGTAAATAAATCAAAATTTTAATCCACTTTCTACCATAATAAATCATCAGGTTAAACATATCTAATTATTATTATTTATAACTAAACCTTGGAAAACCATTGCAAGTTAAGTGTTGATCACAATGCATTCCGGCTTTAGATATAGGAACCTAGCTTTTCCACAAAGCATATTCAACACATTACTAGTAAACATTTTCCAAAGTCACCTTTAGACAAGGTTTGGTTTGGCTCATTTCTCGTAAGTGATTGCAACAGTCAACGGATATTTTAGCTGATCAGGCATTCCCTTGCTCTACATGCTGACTTACTTCAGCTTAACAAGGCCAAGACAAGTTCTTGCACATTCAAACTTCTCTTTGGTTACAACTTTTGTGAAGATATCGGCCGGATTGATTTTGGTATCAATCTTTTCAACCTTCAACCTACCCTCTTCAACCATATGCCAAACGAAGTGAGCATGAATGTCAATGTGTTTTGAACGACGCTGAGAGGTATGATTATGTGCCATAAAGATGGCGCTGTGGCTGTCACTGAATAGAACATAATCATTTTGTTGGTACTTCATTTCAAAAAGAAGCCACTGCAACCAAATCATTTCCTAAGCACCTTCAGAAAGTGCCAAATACTCAGCTTCAGCGGAAGAAAGAGCAATAGAATGTTGAAGCCTGGAGGCCCAACTAATAGCAGCTCCAGCGAACATGAATGTGTAACCAGTAGTAGATCTACGCTTATCCAAATCTCTGGCAAGATCTGAATCCGTGAATCCTTGCAGCTATTTATTATTTCTACCAAAACATAAACCATAATCTGAAGTGCCTTTTAAATATCTTAGTATCCACTTGACAGCTTCCCAATGAAGCCTCTCAGGATTTCTCATGAACTTGCTAACTACTCCCACCGCATGGGCAATGTCGGGACGTGTTGAAACCATAGCATACATAATGCTTCCCACTGCTGATTTTTAAGGGATATTTTCCATATATTCCTTGTCCTCTTGTGTTTATGGACACAAATTAGCTGATAACTGAAAATGTGTAGCAAGGGGAGTAGAGACGCTATGCGCATCAGCCATACCAAATCTCTGAATTACTTTGTCAATGTTTTCTTTTTGTGACAACGTAATTTCTTTCTTCTTCTTATCTCGAGTGATAGTCATTCCAAGAATTTTCTTGGTTTCCCCTAAGTCCTTCATAGCAAATGTTCTTGCCAAAGTAGTTTTCAGCTCACTAACAATTTTAGAACTTGTTCCCGCTACCAACATGTCATCAACATATAGAAGAAGAATGACAAATGCACCATTTGAAAGTATCTTGTAATAAATGCATGGATCAGATTTACATCTGATAAAGTTTTGTTCAAGCATGAAGGAATCAAATTTAACATACCACTACCTTGGGGCTTGTTTGAGCCCATACAAGCTACGCTTCAAATGGCAATAAAGATGTTCCTGTCCATTTTTCACAAAACCTTCAGGCTGATTCATATACAACTCTTCATTTATGTCTCCATGTAAAAATGATGTCTTAACATCTAGCTATTCCAAATTGAGATCCCAAATAGCTACCAATCCCAATACTATACGGATGGATGTCATCTTCACAACGGGAGAGAATATCTCAGCGAAATCAATCCCCTATTTCTAAGCATATCCTTTTACCACCAACCGAGCTTTGAACCATTTTTGACCTCCTCCTTCGTCTTTCAATTTATAAACCCATTTTTTCTGGAGTGGTTTTCAATTCGGTGGAAGAGAGACCAAATCCCAAGTCTGATTCTTGAGTAAAGAATTCATTTCCTCATGCATCGCTATTTGGCATTTATCATAGTTGAGATCTTTGAGAGCATCTTTAAATGTCAACGACTCTAAAAATTTGGAAACAAGAATTGAAGGCTCTACTTCCTCAGTGAACAATAGCTCATAATCAGAGAGCTTAGAAGGGATTTTCCTCTGCCTAGTCGATCTACTCAATCCATGAGTCTTCTCGGAATCAATACATAATTTTGATTGTGAAATGATATGTTTATTACAATCAATGTCATCTGTATTTGATTCAAACATGTCATCAGAGAATGTGCTATTTTGTTCAACACTTGTTATCATATTTGTCTTTTGTAAGGCTTCCAAGGAACCGTCTGTCCTGCAAGGAGATGCAGGGGAGTAGAGAATCCCATGCTTGCTGGTAGAAGTCATCCCGTCTTCTACTGTGTGTGGGCTATGTTCTTCCTACTCACCAAAGACCTGTGCCACACTGGCTGTCCATTCCAAGTGGGCCAGAATCTGTGTTTTCACGCAGGGCATGGGGAGTAAGAGTTCTGCCTGCCCCATTGGCTATAGCAGGACTCCTAAAATCTGCACCACGCTGGTCTATGTCTGTAGGACCTGTCTTCTTCGCTGTTGCCATCCTCTCTACTGCTGGCGCAGAGTGTGGAGAGTTGTATACTTCACGCGGGCTTCCACACTCTATCGCCCCTCCAAAGTCTGTTGCCGCACCATCTGTTGGGGAGTTTTTAATGTCTGCTACTATCTGCTGCTTCCTGCTAGTGAGAGATGGAGAGACATGGCTGTGGGGATGGGTAGTGTCGAGGGGAGGGGAAGGGAAGAGTGAGATCTCTCCTGAATATGTTCCCCTATTTTCTGACAAGTGTTCACTGTAATTAGACTCAAAAACATTGTTCTCTTCTCCATCAAACAAATTAGTATGTGTGTAATCATCCTCACTTAATGAGGACTGAGAGGGAGGAATTAAAATAGAGGTTGGAGTTGTCTGTAGAGTGTTTCTTCTCTGATGTGTAGAGGCAATACCATTTGAAAAAGTTTTGAAAGAGATGTATTCCACTTCAGACTTATCAATGTCTCTAAGAGCTCGAAACTTTTTCTCATTGAAAATGACATCACGACTGCGAGTAATTCACTTTTCAACTAGATCCCAAATTCTGTAACCAAATTGGTCTTCTCCATATCCCACAAATATGCCCTTTTGTGATTTGAAATCCAGCTTCCTCCTTTCTTTTGGGACGTGTACATGAGCTTCACACCCAAAGACTTGTATGTGTGAGTATGAAATCCTCTTACCCATCCATTCCTCTTCTGAAATACCGAACTCTAGATGAGATGAAGGAGACCTATTGATTAAATAGACTGTTGTATTGCAGGCTTCCGCCCAAAATTCTTTGCCCAAACCGGCATTGGAAAGCATGCACCTTGCCTTCTCAAGAATGGTTCTATTTAACCATTCTGCTGCCCCATTTTCTTGAGGTGAATAAGGAACAACCTTAATTCATCTTATACCATGATTTGCACAAAAGTTACCAAACTCCAACGAACAAAATTCACCTCCATTATCCATCTTCAAACACTTAATTTTATGACCACTCTGATTTTCCACAAGAGCTTTAAAAATTTTGAATTTAGAGAATACCTCAGATTTTCTAGAAAGCATATAAACCCATACCTTTCGGGTGCTATCATCAAGAAAAGTAACAAAATATTGTCCGCCTCCATAAGAGGTTACCTCCATGGGACCGAAGACATCCAAGTGTATCAACTCCAAAGGTGTGGTCTTCTTGTCATGGTCATTCTTAAAGAAGCTGACCCATTTTTGTTTCCCACAAAGGCAATGGTTGTAAAACTCCAAATCTGCAGATTGAAGACCAGGTAATTGATCTCAATTTAGCATAACCTCAAGGCCTTTCTTACTTATGTGACCCAATCTTTGATGCCAAAGTGCAGCATCGCTGCCCACAAGAGTCATAGTAGCTCCCACCTCACCAGTAGTTTCAACAACATAAAGGCTGCCCACTTTATCACCTTTCGCGATAACCATAGAACCACTAGTGACTTTCCATTTATCCGTGAGAGTGGTGAGAAATCCTTGTGTATATAGCTGACTTACAGAAATTAGATTTTTCTTCAATTTAGGAATATGCCTAACATCTTTTAATAGCCATTTAACTCCTCCATTTAAATGCAAAACAATATCACCTCTTCCAATAATCTCACACGAATTATTGTCCCCCAAATAAACTTTTCCAAACTCACCTTCTT
>MU224434.1:352072-365661 GCA_018584345.1 Thuja plicata | reverse complement strand
TGTCGAAGCTATGGACATGTTCAGGGGTACCTACGATATTGAGCAACCCTGTTATATACCTCCAGATCGTAGATGTTTCCATCTTTATCATAGATATCGACAAAATAATGGATTAGATCAACTTCCCTGGAATCAGGAATGCATAATTACTGAAAACTTAGCATGCATGATGTCTTACAACATAATAAAATCTAATTGTGATTACTATAGCCTAATAGGGCACTAATCTCTATGACTAGGAAAGCTATGGACATGAATGCAATACTAAGGGTTCTCATTAAATATGGTTGGAAAAGCTACAGAAAGGAATGCAATACTAAAGATGCCCTTCCTTAATATATCTAGGAACCAATGTAATCATATTTGAAATAGAAAAGCAATCAAATTTGGTAAATGTCACCTTAAAAGATAAGTTCTAAAAATTAGAGGTAAGTATAAAATATTTTAGGTCTACGAAAATGTAATGTCGTGGGAAATGGATGTTCACTAGTTTATGCATGCAAAATAGCCACTAAATCTATTTTGAGCTATTGATTACACTAAGGAGAGTGGGTCCACATAGATAAATCTAAAATTTGATTGGAAAACATTAGTTTCAAGGTTAATCCAATATTCCTTGATTGAGTTTAAAATGAGGTATTAAGTGATGTGAATTGAAAGCTAAGTCTAGGTGCAAAGTTGTGAAATTGATAGCAATTAACATGTACTGTAAGTTTTAGAATAGATAGGCAAACATGAAGTACAAATTATGAAAAACAGAACAAAGAGGAACACATATCTGAAATCTAAGCCCGAAAGTGAAGTTAAATATAAATTTTGGGTTTCCTTGACCTAGGAGTTTCTAATATGAATAGAATTTATGTTTCCAAAATCAAGATGTTTTTGATTGCTAGTAAAAATTGGTTTAATGGGGACCGAAAACCCCTTACAACCATTACAAAAAGAAAAAAAAACATCTAAATTGCTAAACAAAAACAAGACTGAGACCTAGCTCACAACACCCAGGACCGAAATAGAAAGCCAGAGAAAAAATCCAAAAACCAGCTAGGCCCCCTGGCAACCAAAAGCAAAAAAATGAAACAAGGAAAAAGTAGGGGAACAATAGGAAATAGGTAAAATCCAAGAGAGCTCCTTCCATTTCCTTGTTGGCCTCAGAGACCTTCGTGATGGCAGCATTGAAGTCTGAAAGATCCAAAATCCTATCTTGGATTTTCTTCTTCTTTGCAGAACGCATGTGCTTGCCCAGGCCTGCATCTTCCATGCCATATTTTTCATCTTCAATCTTCACAATAGGGGAGCCAGTATCCAACTCCAATTTGATGGAGTTAAAACACTCCATAGTAGAACCCATGAAGATATTGTTACCCTTTATGTGTTTGATGTAACTAATGATAGGGTTTCTCAAATCTCCTTACTGGCTATAAGGAATTTGTTAGGATTTCTTCTAGCCTATTAGGGTTCACTTAGATACCCTCCTATATATAGGACCATAATCCTATCCTTCAAAGTACCCCACCTAGTTACACCAATTCAATTTCTTGCTAAATCAATGACTCTTCCTTGTTGTCAATCTTACATATTCACACAACATGAATTTTTCTTGCTTCATAGTGAATGAGGGATGTGTTTGGATGTTTTTTAATCCCATTCAACCTTCTCACTTCAAATTATATGACTTTAGTGACTCAAACTCTCAAAATTGTCCTCTTTGCATCAAATAGGGCTACTAGAATTAACCCTATTTATGAGGTTTTCTCACTTTTACTCAATAATCTTCTTAACAAGGTTATAAGTAGATCAGATATATGAGTACCTTTTTAGGACACCTACAATATTTTTAAGGTCTAATTCCTTCAAACTATCCATACGCTGGCAAGTCACTCTTGGCCTAAAAATGAGGGTTTCAAGTTGTTTTAAACTATTCCTTCTAGGTTCTCTTGAAAACTATAGAAAATATCCACTTTGGAATAACTCCTCCTAGATTCTAATCATTTTCACATCCCCCTAACTTCTTCCAATCTTGGATTGAAGCTTTTAATGCACTCAACACACTTCGTTTTCCTTCCAAGCTCTGATACTGCCTAGACGGGTGCTACCAACTTGCCTAGGGCATCATTGCAATGCTAACAAAACTGGTTTCTAGAGACCCTCCTCTTTCAAAAAACATATTATACAAGACCAATCCCATATATCAAAAACCCACAATATTCCTATAGTGGGAAACAAAGTACCAAGAGCATTTTCATGGACTGCCTGGATAGTGGTAGCAAACTGTCTAAAAGTAAATGATTTGCAAAACTAAGTAAAATGACTTCTTCCTAATTTCATCAATGAATGATAAAGGTATGTATATTCATTCTAATCATGTATCCAATGTTATATCATGAGTTTCAATCCATTAACCCTTACATGAAACCAAAAACTCAATATTGTAGGACTTTGATGCTAGAAATTGAAAAAGCCTTCATAACATGCAAAAATGACCTCTACTAAACTTGTAACATGAATGAAAAAATTTCAGAAGATCATCACAAGTATATACCAACCACTAAAACATATATCCAATCGTATTTTCACATGCATGCAATCAAAAAGCAAAAATAATGATCTTCTTCCAAAAACTCAGAATTTCATTAATGCAAACTTCATCTCTCCTCCTATTATAGATGCTAGCTCATTTTTTTGAATAGGTTATCCAAATCCTATTTAACCTCCCATAATGGATTGAGGTGTTACATTCATCATTTTATTCTCCTAGCTCGCTCTGCAACATTCTCATGAAAGTTGTCATGCAAAATCCAAAAGTTGTCATAGCAAGTCTTTGTCTTTTTGGCTTTTCCCAAGAAGTGGGACTTTGAATATTCCTTAGCTGTTGTGTAAGGCATATTAATTATGTCTATGAATTATTTAGCATCTCAACAATCATTCTTCCCTCTTTTTTCTATTTTTAGCACATTATGGCCAAGTTCACAACTTTGGCAAGAAATAACAACTTTTTGCAATATCACTCCAACTTATGAGGTTTGTTCTCCAATTGTTTGCATATGACATATAACCATCCTCAAATTAATTAAAAACATAGCCTAAGCTATTCAAGTCCCTTTTACACTCTAGGACTCATTTCTGCAACATTGGCAAGAGAACACACAAAACAACTCTACTAAGAAAACTATCTAGTCATGGATTGACCTAGTCATATCCATATTAGGGAAATAAAGGAAATAACCTTCTAAGGTCCACATAAACTCTCCTGACTTGGATAGAGTCATTACATGCAAGGATCAAAGATCAAAGCAAGAAAACATATGGGTAAATCTAGGTATGCTCATGCACCATACTCCCTCAAACAAAAGAAAGGTTAATCCATCCTTGGATTGAGAATGTTTGAGTCAATGCCCAACCTTTTGAACTCTGATTCTATGATGTAAGTAGCATCAACATCTTATTTTTCATGCCATTTGACAAGGTGCTCCATATAGTCTTTGTTCCTATTCTTCTTGAAGAGCCTTGAGTATAGTATCTTTACAGTTGTCATAGATGGAGTAGTGGTTAATTTCAGATATTTTACCTCTTGTGTTACCTCTTGAAGGTTCTGGTCAACATCTTGAATGGGCACTTTGTATGCTACCAAATCTACAATGTTAAAAACTGGTGACAACCCAATGTCTTCAGGTAGCTCCACCTTATATGCATTGTTTCCATACTTTGCAAGTATCTTACATGGACCCAACCTCTTCATCTGTAGCTTTTGAGGAACACCTTTTGCAGCCTATGTTTTGTTCAAGTGTACCATCACAAAGTATCCAATCTGAAACTAAACATCCCTCTTTGTTGCATCCACCTTGTTCTTCACCTTTTCATCATTTTTAGTCAATTTCTTTCTGACTCTTTCATGGAATTCTCTCATGGAATGATAAAATTCCTCAACATATCCACTACCATGCATTACTCCCTTCAATTCTCTAAGTTCAAAAATTCCTCTTCGGTGAAAGCCATAAAATTTTCAAAAGGACTCTTACCAGTTGATATGTTCACTATATCATTGTATGCATATTCATCTTGTCCAATGAGTTGGTCTCATGCTTGACCATACTCCTTTGTGAGGCATCTTAGAAAGTTAGTGCCAAGCTTTTTCCATAAGGTCTTCCAATAATGGCTCATGAATTTGGTGTCCCTGTCTGAAACAATACTAAGTGGGATTCCATGGATCCTCACCACTCCACTAAAAAACAATTGAGAAATGTTATAAGCATAATGAATAGTGTTGCAAGGTATTAAACGATCCATATTTCTAAATCTGTCCACAACAACATAAATATTGTCATATCATTGCCTTCTTCTTGGAAAACCAAATACAAAATTCATGATTATGCATTCCCATGGTCTGGTTGGGATTGGAAGTGTCTGATAAAGACCTGAATAGGAAGATATTCCCTTTGATTTTTGACACACCACACAACTCTTAACATAATGTCTAACATCTCTATTCATTATAGGCAAAAAATAGAACCTAGTGACTAGCGCTTGAGACTTATTGACTTCAAAATGACCACTAAGTGCCCCATTGTGTTATCAGTGTATACTATGAACTCCTTTGGAAGAAAGTAGTACCTCCACTTCTTGAGTGCTTGGACTAGAGCATACAACTCTAAGTCATAAGAAGAGTACTTCTTCTTTGCATCATTTAGGTTTTCTCTATGGAAAGCCATTGGTCTTCCTTCTTGGCTTATGATAGCCCCAATGGCCACATTACTTACATCAAATTCATCAGTAAAAATCTTATCAAAGGTTGGAAGAAGTATAGTAGGCAACTCTTTTATCTTCTCCTTGAGTGTTTCAAATCCTTTCTCAGCTTGTGGTGTCCATTCAAACTTTGCCTTCATCCCACCTCTAATGGTGTGTAACATAGGTGCACAAATCCCATTGAAGTGTCTAATGAAATTTCATTAATACTGATCCAAACCATGAGAACTTCTCACCTTAGTTGCAGCCTTAAGACTAGGCCAACTTAGAATGGCATCCACCTTTTCTTCGTCTATTTTGAGGTCACCCCGAGACAAAACAAAACCAAGATATACAAGCTCCTATTTCATGAAGTCACACTTCTCCAAATTGATAATTATCTTTTCATCATACAATTTCTTAAAAACAATTTTCAAATGCCAAATATGTTTCTCCTTAGTTTTTTTGAAAACTAAAATGTCATCTAGGTAGGCAACAACAAACTTACCGTTACATTCTACCAATACCTCATTCATAAGCCTTATAAAAGTTGACGGAGCATTAGATAAACCAAATGGAATTACAAGACAGTCATACAAACCTTTTTTAGTTTTGAAGGTTGTCTTCCATTCATCTCCTTCATTTATATTAATTTGGTGTTAGCCACTCTTAAGGTCAATTTTGCTTAAGTACTTTGCCTCCCCGAAACAGTCCATTAGGTCTTCTATTCTAGGTATTGGGAAACTATACCTAATGTGAGATTCTATTAATTTCTCTAGAATTAGTACAAAGTCTCCAAGCTCCTGCTTTCTTGGGTGCTAAAATAGTCGGGACTGCACATGGGCTTATGCTCTTCCTAATTAGGCCTTGGTCTAATAACTCTTGGATTTGCTTGGATATTTCCTCATTTTGTTGAGGGGTCATCTTATAGGAAGATTTTTTGGGTAAGGTACATCCTGGAAAGAAGTCAATCTTGTGGATAACAAGTCTCTTAGGAGGTAGGGGAGTGGGCTTACCATAATTCGCAATGTCTCTATACTCTTCAAGAATTTCTTGTACTTCTCTTGGTATCTCTAATTTTTTGACAGTAGCTTCATATTTTGGCTTCAATACTAAAGAAATCCCAAATCCTTCTCCTTCTCCCAGGGTCTTCAAGAACTCTTTCTCATCAAACATGACTACACTTGGACTTGATGTTTTCATCTCTCCTTCTTCTATCAGGGACTGAATTTTGAAGGTCACTCCATCTTTCTTGAATGAGTATGCTTTCTTAGTTCCATCATGCATGGATTGCCTATAAAATTGCCATGGCCTTCCAAGTAGAAGGTGGCATGCATCCATGGGAAGAATGTCACATAGAAATCTATCCTTGTACTTTCCAATGGTGAACTCTAACCATCCTTTTTCTCCTACAAACACATGATGTCCTTTGTTGAGCCATGTAACCTTGTATGGGTTGTCATGTGGAATCCTCTTCAAATTTAGCTTGGTGTCTGCCTCTTCACTAATGATATTATCAGTTGATCCTGAGTCAATGATGAACCTACACACCTTTCTTGTGATTTTACACTTCACTCTTAAGACTGCTCTTCTTTGGCTTGGTTCTTCTTTTCTTGGCTCTCTAATTAAGGTCCTCTTTATCATGAGGTTCTCACCTTCCTCTATTTCTAATGGTACCTCATATGTCTTGCTTCTGCAACTTGATTCTTCTTGGACATAGTTAAAACTCTCTTCCCACCTCCTAGAGAAGTAGATCCATTTTCACGACACCTAGAGGCAGGATGCCCTAGTTGATGGAAATGGTAGAATTTCATGGTGGAAAAGTAGGATGCTCCTCTTCCTTCTCTACCTCTACCTCTTCCTCTTAAGTTTGATTTTGATTTATTTTTTTTCTTCTCTTCCACTTTTAATGTAAGTTGGAAACATTTATGGATAGTTGTAGGAGTCCACAAACTAATTTTCTCTTGGATATTCCATTTTAGGCCTCCAAGATACCTAGCCACCTTGATAATCTCATCCTCTTGGACTCTTGACCTCAAGAACAACTTATGGAACTCTTCAGTGTATTTATCCACATCAAAATATTTTTGTTTCAAATTATGCCTCTTCTTATGCAACTGGATTTCATAATCCTCGGGTAGGTATTGTTCTTTCACCTTGCTTAACATGGCTTTCCAATTTGAGATTGGATTGTTACCCATCTTTTCCCTTTCTTATTGGAGGTACTTCCACCATGTTAATGTTGAACCTCTAAATCTTGAGTTTTCAAATTTTACCTTATGTGCTTCAGTTATGCCCTCACATTCGAAGTGATTCTCATTGCCTTCTATCCATTCCACAACTAGGTCACTGTCCAATTTCAATTAAACCATGGAATTCCTTTAAAAAAATTTCCTCCTAGGGATTTGAGAAATTTTAGGAATGGATCCTCATTCATTGGAGGGTCTAGTTTAGGTATCATGTCTTCTTCATCCACTTTATGCTTCCCTCTACTGCTATTGACTTCATCTCCATCTCTTCTTTTAGTTGCATTTGCAACTTCTTGGAGTTTTGCCTTCATCTCATCCGAGGATTCTTCAAGGAGTCTACTACTTTCCATTTGATCCTCTATTAACTTCTTCTTCTCATCTACTTCCTTTGTAAGTTCTGCATTGGTGACCATCAATTTAGGCTCTGATACCAATTTCATATAACTAATGACAAGGTTTCTCTAATGTCCTTACTGGCTATAAGGACTTACTTAGGATTTATTCTAGCCTATTAGGGTTCACTTAGATACCCTCCTCTTTATAGGACCACAATCCTATCCTTCCAAGTACCCCACCTAGTTACACCAATTCAATTTCTTTCTAAACCAATGACTCTTCCTTGATGTCAATCTTGCATATTCACACAACATGAATCTTTCTTACTTCATAGTGAATGAGGGATGTGTTTAGATGTTGTTTAATCCCATTCAACCTTCTAGCTTCAAATAAGACGAGTTTAGTTACTCAAACTCTCAAAACTAACCTCTTTGCACCAAATAGGGCTACTAGAATTAGCCCCATTTATGAGGTTTTTTCCCTTTTACTCAATAATCTTCTTAACGAGGTTATAAAAATATTAGATATTTGAGTACCCTTTTATGAGACCTACAATATTTTGAAGGTCTAAGTCCTTCAAACTATCTGTACGCTAGAAAGTCACTCTTGGCCTAAAAATGAGGGTTTCAAGTTGTTTTAAACTGTCACTTCTAGGGTATCTTGAAACCTATAGAAAAAATCCACTTGGGAATCCCTTCTTCTAGAATCTAATCCTATTCACATCCCCCTAACTCCTTCCAATATTGGATTGAATCTTTCAATGCATTCAACATAGAGTGATCCCACAATAGTGGGTTACACTTTTCGAGAAGAAGGATTTCACCCCGAAAAGTGTGGCCCATGAAACAAAAAGCATACTTTCAATCGGAACATGATAAAAATTTTGATCAGAAGTGAGTAACTTAAAATCAAAAGTACCAAAAATGGGTATCTTCGATCGAAAGTACTATTTTATTTTCGATCAAAAGTAGGTAAGTACTTTCGATTGAAATTACTTACCTACTTTCGATCAAAAGTAGGTTAGGTATTTTTTGGCGGCATTTAACAACCCGCCAAAACAGTCATTTTCACCATTTCGACTAGGTTGAAACTGTGGGGATTCCAATTTTCTGAACGTCTCCAAATAGGTTTTTGACATTTCTATTTTCATTTTTTAATTGTTTTTTGATATATGCATGTATATACATATATGTGTATATATGTACATGCATGTGTATATGCACATGTATATATATGTATATATGTACATGTGTATTTGATGTAGCGCAAAACCCTTAAGAGAAAATACTTCAGAAAATACACAATAGAAATATTATAGAATTTGAATTCTTCATTAACTTCTCCAACTTACTCTCCTCTACAATGAAATAAAACTCCTACTTAATACAATTCTGAAATTACCATATTTGGTAGATTTCTTGGAAAAATAGATTTTTCCATTTTTGGTAATTTTCAAAACTCATCCTATGAATCCCAATTTTTCCCAAGAAAATCTCCCAGCTAAGAAAAGTTGAATTTCCAACTAACCCACAAAATCAAAAACATGATTTCAGATTTATTACAAAAAGCAAAACTCAAAAAACTATAAAGAAATAGAAAAAGCCAATTTTGGAGGTCAAGATGAAATTTTAGGCTCCTAAAAAAAGGTCAAAACCCACCATCAAAGTTGGTTGTGATGGAATTGTCATTAACTCTACTTCACGAATGTGCCTGTAAAATTTTAGCCAAAACCCACATCTGAGTCAAAAGTTATGACCTTCTGAAGCTCCTACATCATTCTCCCCTGCTTGAAAAGAACGCAACTCCTACAACTTCTTATTCTCAAACTTCTTCCATTTAGGCTCATATAGCTTCTTCAAATCCCATTCTATAAACCAGGTGCTATTTTCTGGTGCCAATCCTTCCCACTGCATAAGATATTTGTGGTAGTCACCTTGACGAGTTTGAATTATGCTCTTGTCTAGAACCTGTGCGACCTTTTCCTTTTTCTTGATTGGGACAGTGTGTGTCCAATCCACCTCATCCTAATTTTCAACAGAGGCATCATCACCATGGAAATTATATAAATCAGAGATGTTGAACACATGAGAAATATAAAAACCACTGGGAAGCTCTACCTCATAAGCATTATCATTAATCATCTTCAGAATCTTGTAGGGACAAATTTTCTTATATTTCAGTTTGTGATAAGTACCAGTAGGAAACCTCTCCTTGTGTAGATAAATCATCACTAGATCACCTGTACTAAAAACCTGATACCTTCTAGTAGCATCTGTAGAGGAGATGGAATTGCCATTAACTCTACTTCATGAATCTGCCTATAAAATTTCAGCCAAAACCCACATGTGAGTCAAAAGTTATGACTCTCTGAACCTCCTGCATCATTCTCCCCTGCTTGAAAAGAACACAGCTCCTGCAAGTTCCGCTTCTCAAATTGATTCCATTTAGGATCATCTAGCTTCTTCAAATTTCATTCTATAATCCAGGTGCTATCTGTTGGTGCCAATCCTTCCCACTGCATAAGATATTTTTGGTAGTCACCTTGATGAGTTTGAATTGTGCTCTTGTCTAGAACCTGTGCAACCCTTTCCTTTTTCTTGATTGGGACATTGTGTGTCCAATCCACCTCATCCTCATTTTCAACAAAGGCATCATCACCATGGAAAGTATATAAATTAGATATGTTAATCATAGGAGAAATATAAAAACCAATCAGAAGCTCTACCTCATAAGCATTATCATTAATCTTCTTCAGAATCTTGTAGGGACCAATTTTCTTATATTTAAGTTTGTGATAAGTACCGATAGGAAACCTCTCCTTGCATAGATAAACCATAACTAGATCACTTGCACTAAAAACTTGATACCTTCAAGTATCATCTATAGAGTATTTTGAATTGCCATTAACTCTACTTCATGAATCTGCCTGTAAAATTTCAGCCAAAACCCACATCTGAGTCAAAAGGTATAACCCTTTGAAGCTCCTACATCATTCTCCCCTGCTTGAAAAGAATGCAGCTCCTGCAAGTTCTAGTTCTCAAACTGCTTCCATTTAGGCTCATCTAGCTTCTTCAAATCCCATTTTGTAATCCAGGTGCTATTTGCTGGTGCCAATCCTTCCCACTGCACAAGATATTTGTGGTAGTCACCTTGACGAGTTTGAATTGTGCTCTTGTCTAGAACCTATCTGACCTTTTCCTTTTTCTTGATCGAGACAATGTGTGTCCAATCCACCTCATCCTCATTTTCAACAGAGGCATCATCACCATGGAAAGTATATAAATCAGAGATATTAAACACTGGAGAAATATCAAAACCACTGGGAAGCTCTACCTCATAAGCATTATCATTAATCTTCTTCAGAATCTTGCAGGGACCAATTTTCTTATATTTCAGTTTGTGATAAGTAGCAGTAGGAAACTTCTCCTTGCATAGATAAACCATAATTAGATAACTTGCACTAAAAACCTAATACCTTCTAGTAGCATCTGTAGAGGAGTTAGAATTGCCATTAACTCTACTTCATGAATCTGCATGTAAAATTTCAGCCAAAACCCACATCCGAGTCAAAATTTAGGACCCTCTGAAGCTCCTGCATCATTCTCCCCTGCTTGAAAAGAACACAACTCCTGCAACTTTCGGTTCTCAAAATGCTTCCATTTAGGCTCATATAGCTTCTTCAAATCCCATTCTATAAACCAGGTGCTATTTGCTGGTGCCAATCCTTCCCACTACACAAGATATTTGTGGTAGTCACCTTGACGAGTTTGAACTGTGCTCTTGTCTAGAACCTGTGTGACCTTTTCCTTTTTCTTGATTGGGATAGTGTATGTCCAATCCACCTCATCCTCATTTTCAAAAGAGGCATCATCACCATGGAAAGTATATAAATCTGAGATGTTAAACACAGGAGAAATATCAAAACCACTCGGAAGCTCTACCTCATAAGCATTATCATTAATCGTCTTTAGAATCTTGTAGGGACAAATTTTCTTATGTTTCAGTTTGTTATAAGTACCGGTAGGAAACCTCTACTTGTGTAGATAAACCATCACTAGATCACCTGTACTAAAAACTTGATACCTTCTAGTAGCATCTATAGAGAAGATGGAATTTCCATTAACTCTACTTCACGAATCTGCCTATAAAATTTCAGCCAAAACCCACATCTGAATCAAAAGTTATGACCCTCTAAAGCTCCTGCATCATTCTCCCCTGCTGGAAAAGAACATAGCTCCTACAAGTTCCACTTTTCAAATGGCTTCCTTTTAGGCTCATCTAGCTTCTTCAAATCTCATTCTGTAATCCAGGTGCTATCTGCTGGTGCCAATCCTTCCCACTGCACAAGATATTTGCGGTAGTCACTTTGATGAGTTTGAATTGTGCTTTTGTCTAGAACCTATGCGACCCTTTCCTTTTTCTTGATTGGGACAGTGTGTGTCCAATCCACCTCATCCTCATTTTCAACAAAGGCATCATCACCATGGAAAGTATATAAATCAGAGATGTTAATGATAAGAGAAATATAAAAACCAAACGGAAGCTCTACCTCATAAGCACTATCATTAATCTTCTTTAGAATCTTGTAGGGACCAATTATCTTATATTTCAGTTTGTGATAAGTACCAGTAGGAAATGTCTCCTTATGTAGATAAACCATAACTAGATCACCTACACTAAAAACCTAATACTTTCTAGTATCATATGTAAAGGATTTGTAATTGCCATTAACTCTACTTCATGAATCTGCCTGTAAAATTTCAGCCAATCCTTCCTACTACACAAGATATTTCTGGTAGTTACCTTGACGAGTTTGAATTGTGCTCTTGTCTAGAACCTATGCGACCTTTTCCTTTTTCTTGTTTGGGACAGTGTGTGTCCAATCCACCTCATCCTCATTTTCAAAAGAGGCATCATCACCATGGAAAGTATATAAATCAGAGATTTTAAACACAAAACCACTGGGAAGCTCTACCTCATAAGCATTATAATTAATCTTCTTCAGGATCTTGCTGGGACCAATTTTATTATATTTCAGTTTGTGATAAGTACTAGTAGGAAACCTCTCCTTGTGTAGATAAACCATAATTAGATCACCTTCACTAAAAACTTGATACCTTCTAGTAGCATCTGTAGAGTAGTTGGAATTGTCATTAACTCTACTTCACAAATTTGCCTGTAAAATTTCAGCAAAAACCCAGATCCGAGTCAAAAGTTATGACCCTCTGAAGCTCCTGCATCATTCTCCCCTTCTTGAAAAGAACATAGCTCCTGCAAGTTCTGCTTCTCAAACTAGTTCCATTTAGGCTCATCTAGCTTCTTCAAATCTTATATTGTAATCCAGGTGCTATCTGTTGGTGCCAATCCTTCCCACTACACAAGATATTTGTGGTAGTCACATTGACGAGTTTGAATTGTGCTCTTGTCTAGAACCTGTGTGACCCTTTCCTTTTTCTTGATTGGGACAGTGTGTGTCCAATCCTGCTCATCCTCATTTTCAACAAAGGCATCATCACCATAGAAAGTATATAAATCAGAGATGTTTATGGTAGGAGAAATATAAAAACCAATCGGAAGCTCTACCTCATAAGCATTATCATTAATCTTCTTCAGAATCTTGCAGGGACCAATTTTCTTATATTTCAGTTTGTGATAAGTACCCGCAGGAAACCTCTCCTTATGTAGATAAACCATAAATAGATCACCTACACTAAAAACCTGCTACCTTATAGTATCATCTGTAGAGGATTTGGAATTTCCATTAACTCTACTTCATGAATCTGCCTGTAAAATTTCAGCCAAAACCCACATCTTTGTCAAAAGTTATGACCCTTTAAAGCTCCTCCATCATTCTCCCCTACTTGAAAAGAATGCAGCTCCTACAAGTTCCCGTTCTCAAACTGCTTCCATTTAGGCTCATCTAGCTTCTTAAAATCCCATTTTGTAATCCAGGTGCTATCTGTTGGTGCCAATCCTTCCCACTGCACAAGATATTTGTGGTAGTCACCTTGACGAGTTTGAATTGTGCTCTTGTCTAGAACCTATGCAACCTTTTCCTTTTTCTTTATTGGGACAGTGTGTGTCCAATCCACCTCATCCTCATTTTAAACAGAGACATCATCACCATGGAAAGTATATAAATCAGAGATGTTAAACACTGGAGAAATATCAAAACCACTGGGAAGCTCTACCTCATAAGCATTATCATTAATCTTCTTCAGAATCTTGCAGGGACCAATTTTCTTATATTTCAGTTTGTGATAAGTAGCGGTAGGAAACCTC
>MU224434.1:306937-333487 GCA_018584345.1 Thuja plicata | reverse complement strand
GACCCACCTGGTTTCCATTATGACCGGAGTAACCACGTCATTCTGACAATTCTTACTACTCTAATGATAATGGACATTAACTTCCATAATGGAATATTTTTATAAAAGCTCAGTTATAGGAAAGGAAAGGAAAGGTCATTTTATAGTCCACTATAGAAGCCATATATTTTTGGGTCTACATATGGTGATAGCAATATGGGACTACTTCGTACTCCCTGCGGGAGGCAATCATTATGCTAAAAATGAGGCGTACATACCCTACCCCCCAGTGGGATTTGAACTTGTGACCTCCCTTTCAAGAGTACAAGTTCTTCGCCACTAATATGAAATGATTCCTTTCAGTTATCCGATGGGAGGAACCATTTTCTTGTGTCTATTATTGGAGCCTCTTCTTGCAGAACTGGGGTTTTGTTTTTGCCCAAAATTATGACATGGAGTGTTTGGGGATAATTAATCAACCTTTTTCATTAGTTTTATCGATAACTATTTTATGTTTCAAACCCTTCACGGTACGTCTCTTCTCAAATATCAGGCACCCTCTGAATGCAAAAATGCTATTCTTTGGTTTAGCATATTTAGGTAATGATATTCTTTATCAAAGAAAGCTTTCAGCTGCAAAAAGTTTATAAATGATCATTTTACTTCACAAGTTGTATTATTTGTTAATCTTTTGGGTAGAGTAGAATATTAAGTGCCGAGCGACAGAGATGTTAAGTGCCGAGCAGAACAATTTTTGCATACACTTCAGAATTGATTCAAACTTTGATGTGAAATATTTAGGCCGACTTGTATGAGATTTGGGCTGACATATGTATGCATTTAATATTTGTCTACTGAGTTAATTACTCCTTTAATTTTTTTATACTATGCATGTTATGGAGCCAATCAAAAAATTAGAATGCCTTGGCGACATAAATAATAGATCTTGATCATTGATCTAGATCTCACTGCCAAATCCGAAAAGACATATAAGATTGCTTCTAACCCTAAAAGATAGTTTAAAAAGAGTGAGAGATACTGAGTGTGAGAGAAGGGTTGTTGTTCATGAAAGATGAACACTGAGTTATTTTGAGAAGAAGCCTAGATCAAGCAGAATGATAGAGAAGTGAAAAGAAGAGTAAAGACATATCAGATTGTGAGATCACAGAAGGTATTAGAAAGAGAAGATCTGTCATTAGCATCTAAGTGCCTTACGAAGGATCACTACTTGAAACATTCTAACAAGTGTATCAGGTGAAATCTCTTAACAGAGTGGTTCTAGTAGGCCATTTTAAATCTCTTAGCCGAGTGCTTACTTTACTGTAAGTTGAAATCATTTGACAAGATAGATTGTAATGCTCTTTAGTTCTTAACCGAATAGACCTTTAATCAGGTAGATTTCATTTTGTAATCAAACTCTTTTAGCCCTAACATGCACACTTTATTGTTGCAGTAGTGAAGATTTTGTGGGTGTCATTCCCACCCCAATTTTACCTATTTGGGTTTCTGGGTTACCAAAATTCTATGTTATGAGTTATATATTTCATGTTGTAGATACAATCTGATATTAGGTTAAATTCATATATGTATGAATGTGGATTAATTGTTTTAAGTGGTTAATTTTTAAGATCTGATTCACCCCCCTCTTAGTATCTTGCTTTCCCCATTATTGTACTTCCAACAGATATAAATGATATATGTTGAATATTATATTTTAGTTTACCTATTTTATTAGTTAGGATTTATTTTAGTATTCAAGAAAGTTGACCTGATGTTTATTTTGTAACTCTTGTTTGTTTGATAATTAGGTATGTAAATTATGTAATTTAGTTATCTTGTAGATGTTTTTTGTATGATAATATCAAGTTTTGGAATAGGATTATAGTAATTGGTGGGCATCAATTTTGTGGATTAAATATAAGGTTATGAATTAGGGTAGTGATAATGTTAGTAGTTATGTATAGAGATACGACTCTAGCATAATTAGTTAATGTAAAAGAAAAATAGTTATATAACAAATGCTTGAAAAATATTATATAATTAAATTAATTGATTGTGATTTATTTTGTTGAAGTCAAGTGGGGATTTATCAATCAATATTGTTTTAGAAATAATGGATATGTGAGTCAGTTTATGTTTAATTATATTTAGAATAAACTTTTGTTAGAATCTAAATAATTATCTATTTTGAATTGTTATTATAGTTTTTCATTTCATTCAGATTACTTTATGAAAATTGACCATTTTATTGATAGATGCTAAGATACAAGGTTAGGTGAGATAATTAGTTTACATATTGTTTATGTTTAGATAGTTTTATTTTTTATCATAGCTTTGTTATCAATTTAGAATTGGTTTGGATGATTATATATATAACTGTCTATTGGAAATAATTAGCTCACTCATATCACGCATTATAGAAGGTTAGGAATAGGAAATGAAATTCCTGTCACTAAAATTACATTTATGTGCATCTTGTTGTATTTTGGATATTGTGCATTTATATTAGTTTATATATATGTCATGCACATAAGGGTGTAAGTAAAAAAATATAGGGATTTGTGAGTAGAAATTATTATGACTATGGTTGGAAGTGCATTCATTATTCAAATTTAGTTCTATTTTTACCTAGTAATTTTCTTGTGGTGATGGTTGAAGTGCATTAGGGTTGTCATAGAGTTAGTCTCTTGGTCTTTACATCCTTATGCTAATGTATCATGGATTTTAATTTTGTAGAATGGTTTACCTAATTTCATTTTCATAGGTTGTATTTGTTTCTCAAAGTGATATCATGGACATTGAGGAGTGGGATTTGGGATTTTTCCTTATGTTACTAGAGGTGGGGGATTTTTTGGGTGTTTTAACTTCATTTAGTTGCTAGAGAATTAATGCTTTCATGTTGTCATTGGTTGATTTTTCATGTGTTACTGTTCATATTTATTCGATGCCCAACTATGTAATTAAAGTCATAGGAGCCTTTGATTTTGTCTTGAGTGTTTATTGGTTGTAATTTCATAAGATTAATTGATGATAATTGTATTTGATATTTGATGAATGGATCAAAAGGCCATAGTTATTTTTTTATTTCATATTTGGTATTGATTTATGTTTTTGAATCTAGAGAGGGTCCATGATATTGTCAGCATGATAATTTTATGACTTGGCCTTAATATCCCCTCGATGATGATGATGATGATGATGATTATGGTGTGTGTGTGTGTGTGTGTGTGTCTAATAGATGTGGCTCTTGTGAGGTGTGGGGCATTGTGTTATCTTATAGCTCAAGGGAGTGGACCTCATGGTTCCACATGGTTGAGTGGAAAATATTATACCCATCGAGTAATTTTTCAGAGTTAGATTGTGAGTCCTTGGATGATCATGCTTCTTCACTATGTTTCTCATGCATCTTCTGGTTCATGTTGGCATAATTATTATTATCGTAAAGTGTATCATAATATGTACAATTGAATGGGTGTAAAGATGTATTATTAAAATATTCTTTGTATGAGCATATCGATGTACTGATGCAGTATTGTAATCTTCTTGAGGAGATCAATTCAAATTGAATATGTAGGAATGTATCAGTGATTAGTTGTAATTTGTAAGTGTAAACATGTATCTCTAGTTACTTGTTATGTTATGTGGTTGTAATGTTTAAATACTAAGGTTCTTATTATAAATTTGATCATAGTTTCATAGTAGCCCTATTATATTATTATCAGTGTTATGTGTATCTACTAGTGATGTCAGGGAACCTAAGAGGACCTAGCTATGTGGTTAATATTTAGCATTCATCATGTATTTAATGAAATATGGGTAAAAGTATAAAGGTGTGTTGCAGAAGAGGATAATTTTAATGGTTCAAGCTGAAATAGTTTTGGTCAGACACACATGGTAGCCAAGTGGCACCAAATGGCATCGATGTGGCAAGGTAGGTTCGACCAGTTTTGACTGAAAATTCATGAGTAAATATATGCCAAATATGTTGTATTGATGAAGTATTGGTACACATTTATATAGGGGTTTCAGCTGAACCAGTTTGACTGAATCAGTTCTGACCGAAACTATCTATGTGGCAGCCAAATAGGCAAAAATTTTAGAATTGCATAACTTCTCACTTCTACAACTGATTTCTCCATGAAGCTCAAGTTTATTTAAAATATAAAAACCCGTTTGTAGAGCTCGGAGTCAATATTAGTGTCATATAATTTTTTAGTATTTTGATTACATATAATACATTATAAGTTGAAAATATTGCAAGTAGGTATTTTAACATTTAAGAACATGCTCGTTCGAAAACAGAAAAAAATAGTGCAAATCATGTCAGAAAAGTTTAAAACATATATTTAGCATTAGAGGAGAGAGTCATCTTCAAGAATATATAATTTTTGTGCTTAATGGTCTAGATTTTGGTGCTTAATGGGCAAATTAGGAAGGAGACAAAAACTGTTGATTTTTGGTAACTCTGACTTTGACTAATTATAACAGACAAAATATATACCGAATTTTTTTTTTTTTTCACTAGCTATACATGTCATCTAAAATATATTTTGAAATAAGATGAAAACAAGATTATTTTCATATATTTGTTTGGTGGGAACCAGACCCTAGGTTTTCAACATTTTTTAGCAAATAAAAATTGGACTTCAAAAATTTAAAAACTATGTCAATTCTTGTTCAATTTTTTTATAATATTTTATAGGCATAAACTTCATCCAATTTTACACATTTCATTAGTTTAAATCATCTTCAAATTCTAAACACAAATGTCACTTTTATGTTGTTAAAGTTGAACAGTTTGTAGGTTGTTGACCTTTCTCTTTATAAAAGTGTGACACATATTTGTACTTATACCCATGTATCTTGGTTACTATTCTTCTATCGTTGATGAGTTGATATTATATACATTTTTAATTGTAATGTTAATTTTATTATTGGTTTAAAAAGTATTTTCCTTTTTTCTTAGTTTATAGAGTTGTTCTCTCAGGTTCCCTAGTAGGGGCGTTACACAAATTCACAAATGGATTTATTATTACTTGTACTTTTTTAAACATAAGTAAATGAGAACAAATTATTTAACATGAGCACACCCTAGATCTCTTGTCATAGTAGATCTATTAATATTTAAAGAAAGACCATAATTTCAAATCAATAATTTACCACTACAATCCTTACCACACCAATCATTAGATGTAGATGATCATATCTTAAATTGTGTATGCTACACCATTTCCTTATTTTTATAATGTGGTTATTATTAATTTGTTTCCTATTATAAATAACATAGATATAGTGAAACTGTGTAATTTTTTTGCATTTAAATTAAGCTTCAAAATTTTTAATAGATTAGCACATATACTATATCTATCTCATTTAACAGGGCATGACACATTTGAGATATCCCTTGGAACTATAAGCATACTGTAGCTTTGTGATGCAACTTCTTTGTTTTTTCTCCAGTATTATCTATATTGAGCCTTAATAAGAAAAAAAGAACTTCCAAATTACTTTATATATTGTACTTTATCATTTAGGATCATGAATTTATATTTTAGGTCTTCTCCCTGGGTAATCCTCTTTCTCTTTTATTTATTTTTATTATATAGGCTTGGGTTCCAACCTGATTCTATAGCTTTGATAGTTCAAAATCTTTATTAGAATAATTATAGTTTGTTTGACCATGCTATTTCACTTGAACACCTAGATCTAACTTATTTTGGCTCAACTCTACTTTGATGATTTTTACTAGCTTTGTTAATAGATTTGCAATGGATTTCACAGTTTTCATCTAGCTCTTTATTATAGATAAATATGCATGTTTTATTAGTAAATATGGAGTGCTAGCATTATGGAAAGAAATGGCATGTAATGAAACATTCTTGGTCTCGAAAGAGAAAACAAGGAGAAGGACATCAAGAAAATTAAAAGGAAGAAAATGTAGCAGGTGATATGTTACAAGACGCTTTAACTCTTTTCTAGATAATATTACTGATTCTTGGGTGTTTTATTCTTGGGCTTATTTTCACGCCACATCCCATAGAAAATAATTTCTATACTATGTTCAAGGTGATTTCAGATGGGTTTATTTAGGTGATGATTCACCATGTAAAATGATTGGAAAGGGAAACATATAGATAAAATTACCAGATGGAAATCAATGGCTACTAAATTATTAGTGAGACATGTTCCTTACTTGAGACAAAATTCAACATCAGCAGGACAATTGGGAAGTGATGATTACATATTCATATTCATAGATAATTCATGGAAGGTTACTAAAGGTTCATATATAATACTACAAGGGGAAAGGGTAGGTACATTATATTTATGTACTGATAATATTGATTATTCTATTTCCCTAGCTTCCATAGGAATAAATATAATTCTATGGAACAATTGAATTGGGAAGATGAGTGATAAGGGGATGAAGCTTCTCCATTCAAATAATTTATTTCCAAGTTTGAAACATGTTGATTTAGCTTTTTGTAAAAATTATGGTTATGGAAATCAAAACAAAGTTAGTTCTCTTCAAGTTGAAAATGAAATGAATAGTGTAAGGCTAGATCTTATACACTCTGATATATGGGGACATACCAAGTACAATCTCTTGGGGGGTCTTTTTATTACGTTACTTTAATTGATGATGCAAATAGGAAAATATGTGTTTATTTAATTCCTAGAAAATCTTATGTATTTGACTTCTTTAATAAATAAAAACCTCAATTTATAATGAGACAAGAAGAAAGGTGAAGTGTCTTTCATTAGATAATGGAGGTGAGTTCTACAACAAAGAGTTTGATATTAATTGTTCATACCATGGAATTTTTAGACAAAAGATAGTTCCTAGAACCCCACAATAAAATTGTCTATCTGAAAGGATAAACCAAACTATCATGGATAGTGCAAGGAATATGAGATTGCATGCAAAATTTCCCTTACAAATTTGGATAGATATTATAAATTTTTTTTTTTACTTAATTAATAAAGGAAATTCAAGTTTGTTAGATGGTGTTATTTCGAAGGAGGCATGAACTTGCAAAAAGATAAACTACTCTTTCTAAAAACTTTTGGTTGTGAAGCATTTGTACATATTGATATAAAATTGATCAAAATCATTAGGAGTAGAGATTTCATATTCAGTGAAAAGGTCATGTACAAGGATTGGATACATGGAAAGAAATAAGAAGAGGATCAAACAAAATGCATGGTGCTCGATGAAATCCTAGTAAATGTAGCACCAATGGTGCCAGAAAATATTGAAGAACCAAAACCAAAAAAGGTTCCTCACACTGTATTAAGAAGATCTTCCAGGATAAGTAGTACTCCTAAATGATATTCTCATTCATTATATTATGTTTTGTTAACTATTTTAAGTGAACCATAAATTTATGCAGAATTTATGTAGGTTGGGACTAGAAAGAAGTGGGAGAACAGAATTAAAGAGGAGATGGATTCCTTGATACAAAATCAAACTTGGGAGTTAGTTGAATTTCTTGAAGGTAAAGAACATTTCTTAACAAATGGGTCTGCAGGTTAAAGGAGGAACATTGAGAAAAGAAAAGATACAAGGCTAGACATGTGGTAAAATCTTTTGAAATAATTTATCTTCTTTTTATGACTTCAATTTGAACTATTCTAAATCTTTTCGCTACAAAAGATTTATATCTAGAATAATTATATGTCAAGGAAATTTTTCCCCATGGAGATTTGGAGGAATAAATTTATATGCAACAACCATAATGGTATGAGGTCAAAGGTAAGGAGGACTTAGTGTGTAGGTTAAATAAGAGGTTGTCTTGGATGAAACAAGTACCCAGATAATTCTTTGAAATTTGACAAGTTTATTGTTCACGAAGGTTACAACGGATGTCATTTTGATTATTCTGTTTATTTCAAGAAATTGAATAATGGTAGTTTTATTAAAAAAATGTTTGCACCCTTGTTTAGGTGATTGTTATTGACCTAAAATACATTCTGAAACATGAAAAAAATCTCTCAATGTGGGACTTGATTAATGCGATTGAATCTCTAGAGAAGGTTGGCTTCCTTTACAATGTGGGTACATCTAAAACTACTCCTTTGAAAGAAAAGGGAGAAGGAGATAATAAAAAAAGGAGGGGTGATACACTAGATTGAAATACGATCTATTATTTCTAACTACTACAATTAAACCTCAATAAAGATCAAAAAATAATGCTACTCTCTGTATTTATCAACCTTAGAACAATATGAAAGTTAATAATCAATACAACCAAGAAGTGAATACAAGTATTCATTGGACAAGATTGATTGACATAGATTAACATACTCATATTTAATTGCATATAATGAAATATGTCACAATAATAAGGTTGAAAGATTAAACAAGCTTATTTGGGTCAATAATAGGTAAATAATAATATTTCTATTGAATAAGGAAAGCATACAATTATAGAAAGGAATTATGTAAAAGTGCTAGAAAGAGAGATCACAGGAGAATGTAAAAACTTTTACTTAATAGGGTTCAGGCATAACCCAAACTGCACATGAAGTTCAAACCCCTACTTGGGTAGAGTTAGAAAAGAGTATATTAGAAGAAATGTAATCTCAGTAAGAAAATCAAAATCTTAGAAGTGACATTAAGAAGGATCAAGAATTAATTCCCTTGCAACAAAGAGTATTTTTCCAACTAGAAGTAGCTTAGGATATAAATTAGAGCCTAGAGGTCTTTTTGCACTACTCTGATGGTGTGTATATCTTCTTGAGAATCATCTAGAAATGTAAAATTAATCACAAAGCGATGGGAAATATCAAATTATGATCAAATTTGATAAATGGCTCCACTTTAACTATGTAGGTAAGGGAATAAAATTTGAATAAGGTAGTTGAAACATAAATGCTTTTTTTGTCTTAACAAAAAGAGCCTCCCAAAAAATATCTATTTATTTTGGCGCTATGTGACTATCGGAGAAGGTTCCCTTGATGCCCAAACCTCCAGATTTAGCATATCAACTTCTTGTTGGAAACCATCAAATATCATGGAAATAATCAGGGAGTGTTGGCAATAAACCCTTTGAATTCTTATGGTATTTATAAATTATTAACGAAACAATGGACATACCTCCCTGATAGAACTTACTAGTGAAATCTTCACTGATGGAGCCGTCGACATTACAACTCTTATAGGAGTGAAATTATTTTTCACCTATGATGCCCCAGTGAATAAAATCAACAGGGAAACCTACCCTGATAAAAAAGGAGCATTTATTTTATATTGAACTACCTGTGTCTCTATCAATAAGACACTCATTGATGGTTCAAACAATTAAAATGTCAACAAGAACCAAAGATGTCTTGTTGAAACACTTTTCTTATTGTTTCTACCCAACCACATATCATCAAGAAATACACTGATGCAAATCATCAGCGTAGAAAGGCCCATCAAAAAAAATGATTTCCTTCATTCCAATCACTGATAAAGCTTGAGATTAGTGAGATTCTTTCTGATAGACCTCATCAGAAAAACATGAGGCTAACTACCCAAACTATGTATCCTCACCCAATGAACAAGCTGCTTGGAATTTCAGTGAGACCATAGACGTGTCCTATAAAAATTGATCTTGGGATCCCCATAGATCCCAACATGTTTATATTAGTGGAAAATGAGGGATGTTACAATGATATGCCTATTCTAAATAATTCTAATTGATTAGCTCAAAACACTTGCACTATATGATCTCTTGTAAGAAGATTAATCTAGAGGATTAATGATGGGATGAAAAGGTCCACATTTTGGAAACTTTAGGAGAACATTTCTTCTATTGGTTAAGATAATTAGCCTAGAAATCCATTGGGAATGAATTCATTATGAGAAACAAACAACTGAACCCTCCAGTAATTGAACAAAACATCAAAACTAGTTGTCTCTAGGAGAAAATAGATGATCTGGTGCACTTCTTGGAAATAAAAAACACTTATTCTACTATGTACAAATATTTGCAAAAAAATGAATTAAACAAAGCCATTAAATAGCTTGTTGAAATAGTCATCCTTCATTACAAATTTGTTATTCCTTTCATGCACTTGGGAAACTAGGCAGTGTACTAAGAATAACAAGAATATCACACTTTTCTGGAAAACCATCCCAATATTTAAATCAATGAATCTTTCAAATAATTGAACATTCTTACCTTGAGCGAGACTAACTTTCTCATCTTTGTGATACTTACCCTCGTGTTTTCAAGTAAGCATGAATGGGGGAAATTAATGATTTCTTTCAGAGATACATTCCTTATAGGAAATCCTCTTGAAGGAATTGGGTCTAAGAGATCAACCTTGACCTTTTTTTGGTTTGCAATGATGGTATCCTTCTGGTTTGAAAATGGCTCCTCTTCCTTTCATAAAGAAAATATTTTCACCTCTTCATGTTTCTCATAAACCACTTCCTTTGGAGATACTTGTATATAGTGAATATCCACATGTTTTTGTTGCAACTCATGATCTTGTAACAAAGGAGAAGATGGCTTGATGTCTATAGATGACAAAAAAAATTCTAGCTCATCCCAAAAAATTACCTCTTCATCAAATTCATTTTCCTCTGTTGAAATAATATTCATAGGTTGAGAGGAAACCTCATGCATATTAGAATGATCTTCCTCAAGGATAGAGCTATCTTTTGGATCTTCTTTCTCATCCTCCACATCATGGACTACTTCCTACTTCAAAAACTGATTTGGTTCTTGTTGTTTTTGTTGTTGTTGTTGTTGTTGTTGTTGTTGTTGTTGTTGTTGTTGTTGTTGTTGTTGTTGTTGTTGTTGTTGTTGTTGTTGTTGTTGTTGTTGTTGTAGTCAGCCCTCTAATTCTTGGAAATGATAGTTAGCCACAATTTTTTTCCTCAAGGGAAGGAACAAATTTATTTTCTTCTTCTTTCTCCATGAAAGAGGGAGTAGCTTCAAATAAAAGGTTCATATCCTTTTTTTTTAAATCTTCATTAGAGTGAATTGATACAACCTTCTCAATATCCTCCTGCAATAGATCCTCCTTCTCCTTTGGTTGCTCAATATTTTGTCGAAGTGAAAGCTCAAGAATACCAGGTTGTAACTCCTCCCATGGATTCTTTATCTAAGTCTCTTAAGCCCAAACTAACATATTGGGACCATCAATTGTCAATACAATCGATCCATCCTTAAAGAGTGAAATGGAAACAGGTAAATAAGACTAAGAGGGAGTTGAATTTTGCACGAGTGAGAAATGAGTTACAAAAATAGTCTTTTGGGATAGAGGGGGATTCTTGAAGCTTGGAATAACATATTTATAGGAAGGGGTTTCCCATACTTTGTGGGTCTACAAATGAGCCAACTTGAGCCTTGTTTATTCATTTTCTGCAATAACCTCCCTTGAAAGTTTATCCTCAAACTTTATTTGTTGGGCTTCCATCTCTTCTTCCTATTTCCTTTTTTGTGCCTCTAATTTATGCTATCTTTCTACAACCATCTCAAAGTATTTCTTTTTTTCTAAATTATCATGCAAAAGTGAAAGGTTTGGTGACCCGATTCCTCTAACTACATATCAAATATTTGTTGTCCTCTCCTTTCAAGAAACTATCCATCCCAGCTCCATATAAGTATTTTTAAGTCTTTGTAGCCCAACTCATCCATATATATACAGATTTCAAACCTGATTGAAACCCATGACAAGGTTAAGAAACCTACGACCAAGATTTACAATATGTTCCTTGATCTCATTAATATCCATTTTTCTAAGATTTGAGTAGAGGTGAGAGGGTGAGAAGTAGGGTAAATAAATTGGTCACATGACATTGCAAAAAAACTTGAGCCAAAACTAGGCTAAGGCTCATATTGGTCTTGATAAAAGGAGCGTGTTGGGGTAGCATTATCATGATATGGAGAGGCATAATATAAATTTCTATGAAATGAATCCATACTATAGCTTCATATGTTGTAAATTCATAGAAAACTTGGAAATGAAAAAAATTAGAGATGATCTTGTACATACCATAACTCTGACTTCTTTAAATGAGTAGATCTTCACTCAGGGTCATCATGGTGTTTGATGAATTTCCTCCAAAGCCTGATGGCACCAAAAATGAAACCCACATTTTTAGTGAATGAAACTTGTATCGGTCCAATAGGGGATGTTTTGAAATGATCTGATCTTCGTCAAATCGGGTATGCTAAAAACTATGGTATGACCAGTGATTATTTTGAAAAATTAAATTGAATCATTGAATGTTACTCCTACCGGGCATGCCAAAAAATATTGCCACAAAATTTTTCACCCTTTTTTAGGTGACGATTAGTGACCTAAACAACCTTCTGAAACATGGAAACAATCTCTCAATGTGGGACTTGATCAATGAGAATGAATCTTCAGAGAAGGCTGAATTTCTTTACAATCCAGGTGCACCTAAAACTATTTCTTTGAGGGAAAAGGGATAAGGTGATACTAAAAGGAAAGGGGAGGTGATACACCATATTAATATTTGATATTTTTTTCTAACTACTACACTTAAACCTCAATAAATATTACAAAATAACAAGCACTCTCTCTATTTATCAACCTTAAAACAATATGAAAGTTAAGAATCAATACAACTAGGAAAGGAATACAAGTATTGAGAGAACAATATTGATTGACGCAGATTAACATAGTCATACAGTACTATAGATGATGAAATACATCCAAATAATAAGGCAAAAAGACTACACAAGATTTTTTGGGGTAAGAATAGGTAAATAATAGTAATTTTTATGGAATAAGGCAAATATACAATTACATATGATAATTTTTTAAAATAACCAAAAAGAGATATCCTGAGAGAATATACAAACTTTTCCTTTATAGGGTTCAATTATAGGGTTCAAGCATAACCTAGACTGCACATGAAGTTGAAAAACCTACTAGGATCAAGTTACAAAAGAATATATTAAAATAAATATGATCTCAACAAGAAAATCAAATTCTTAGAAGCAATAGAAAGAAGGAACAAGAGTTAATGCCCCTACAACAAAAATTTGTTTTGCAAATAGAAGAATCCTAAAAATAACTTAGAGCCTAGAAGTCCAGTACTCTTTTGGCATGTAGATCTTCTTGATAATTATGTAGAAAGGTAAAATTAATCACAAAGTGATGGGAAAAATTAGATTACAATAAAATTGGAGTAATGAAACGTCTTAAACTAGGTAGTTAAGAACATACAAGTCGAAGAAGGTAGTTGAAGCACAAATGTTCTATTTATATTAATGGAAAGAGCTTCCCTAAAAATATATTTATTTTTGCGTTGTGTGACTATCTTTGACCATTGGAGAAGGTTCCCCCAAGGACCAAACCCTTAGACCAAGTATATCAACCTACTGTAAAAAAACATTGAATATTGGAGAAACACTCAGGAGTCTCTGCCAATGAACCCTTTGCATTAATTTGGTATTTAAAAACAATTGGTTAAATAATGGATAGGCCTCCCCAAGAGAAATTATTTGGTGAAACCTCCATTGATGGATCCATCAGTGTAACAAGCCTTATCGGACCATATTTAATTTTCACCTCCAATGTGATGATGAAGAAATTCATTGGGGAGACCTACCCTGATGAAAACCAGCCTTTTCCTTTGTAGTGAACTTCCTATGTCTCTATGGACAGAACACTCGTCATTGGCCCAAAGGATAACCATTTCAAGAAATACCCAAAGATGTCTTGTTGAAACACTTTTCTTATGGTTACTACCCAATGATATATCAACAAGACCTACGCTAATTCAAATCATTCGCATAGAAAGGTCCATTTGAACACATGATTTACTCCATTCTGATCACTAACGAGCCCCTATATTAGAAAGACTCTAATAACCTTCATTGGTGATACCTGAGGCCAACTACCCCAAAATTTGTGTCCTCAACCGGAGGAACAATCTCCTTGGGATTTTTGTGAGACTATAGACCTATCCTACCAAAATAAGGTCTTAGATCCCTATAGATACCTGCATGTCTATATTGCTATAACATGAGGGATGCTACATTGATATACTTATTTTGAAGTTTTTTAACTAATTAGCTAAAAAGACCTGCGCTATATGAGCTTGTGTGATAAGATCAATCGAGAGAATTAATGGTGGGAAGAAAAGGTAAATAATAGTTATATTATCTTATTATTATATGTTGATGAAACAATTATTTTCAGGTGTAATATGCAACATATAGATGACCTTAACAAGAAATTAGCATAGTCATTTGCGATGAAGAATTTGGGTGTAGCAAAATGAATCCTTGGTATGAGAATAACTAGGTATAGAAAAAAACACACATTGACATCATCTTAAAGTGATTACATATAGAAGGTATTGAAAATATTTATAATGCAAGATGAAAAACTAGTTAGTACACCTTCTCCTAGACATTTAATTGTCCAAAGAAATCAGCCCCAAGTCACAGGGAGGAGATGGAGTGTATGTCCAAGGTTTCATACTCTTCAATATTTTATACCTTGATGTATGTCATGTTGTGTACAAGGAAATACATTGTACATGTTGTGGGAGTCATGAGTAGATATATAATAAATCATATAAGAGTGCATTGGAATTTTCTAAAGTAGATTCTCAGGTATTTGAGAGCTACAACAACTTATTCTTTATATTTTGATAACTCTCATTCCAATTTGCAAGGCTTTGCTGATTAATATTTAGGATGAGATACTATTAGAGGGAGGAGCACTACAAGTTTTTTTTTTAATCTAGTTGGATTTCTAGATTACAAAAGGTTGTAGAACTCTCAATAATAGAAGCAAAATATGTCACTATTACAAAGGCTAATAAGGATATTATTTAATTGTACACATTTATGGAGGAATTGAGAAAGACACAACAAAATAACAGCTTCTACAGTGATGGATAGAGCATGATTCATCTTGCAAAGAACTAATTTGTTCACTCTAAAACCAAACATTTAAAACTTCAATACCATTTCATATTCTCAATTTTAGAGGATGGACAACTAAAGCTAGACAAGATAAACACTAGCAAGAATCATATAGATATGATGACCAAGGTAGTAACTTGAGAGAAATTGACTTCCTACATAGTTTTTGCTGATCTTTAAGCATGATACTTGTGGAAATGAGAAACAATCAAGTCCAAGTGTGTCAACCTAGTAGGAGCTATAGTGGCCGCAATGATACTACATGATCAGTCTCCAAGTGGGAGATTGCTTAAGTGTGGAGCCTGATCACTCTCCAAGTGGAAGATTCTTTGTATGTGATGACTAATCATGCAAGTAATATACACTCACCACGCATCCTTCCTATGGTTTACTCATCAAGCATTTTAAGTTAACTTGTCAAGTTGTTTTAGGTTAATTTATTAACTGAACTTTGTAAATCAACAAAGGTAAACTTCCTAAAAGGCATACAAAGAAGTGGCAGTGTAATGTGAAATAATCATACTGTAATTTTCTCTTCATTGGATAATAAAATAAGTGGACAGTTATTTCTCTGGTGGATGGAACCCATATTTGGTAAACCATATTAAATATTTTTGTTATTGTATTTTTGTCTTCTCTTATTTTCTACATTATCTTAATATCGTTTTATGCTCAAATCTCCCTAAAATCTAACACTAACTTCTAAAAAGAATTTTTGGAAAAATAAAGAGGAGTAAGTTGGTTAGGGTGACTTGCTCCTATTAATCAATCACCTAGGGAAACCTACTCCTATATATTTTAAATCTAATGATCTATAGGCTGTAAATCTCTAAATATTCACTCTATAGTATTTTTAGTGCATCTACCACTTATTCCTATACATGGAAAAGAGAGAAAATGTTGGGTAGAAAGGGATTTTACTATGTCAAACCCCAAATGTAGAAATAAAAATAAAATTTAAAAATACAAAATTAATTAAGAGCATGTCAATATTTTGTAGAGGTTAGATGTGAAAATTAGAATGCTTTATGTCTTTTTGATTTAATTCTCTTTAAATTTGATCATGAATGTTGGTGCAATAACATGACTCCAAAAGACCTGTGAAAAAACATTAATTAATTTTTACATAAAGGTTCTTGAAGATTACCACAATTATATACCTAGGGAAGAAGACCTTGAATGCTTCATTGATTGAGCTTAAGTTGAGGATGAAATTGTATATTTTGATGTAAAAATGAGGGCGGATAACATGATTTTATGCATATATGCCTAGTATTTTATGGCAATAGTTTTAGATCGAGTCAATGTAGGCATAAATTTACCACTCCTGTAATCTAACCTTTGAGTGGTTCAAATTTTCAGCCAAACATGAAGGATATATTTTTCCAAGGCAACCTTATCGGGCCACCCTAATGTAGAATCAAATTAGGGCCTGACATTTAGAATGTTGAGGAGATGCTAGGGGTTTAGTAAGAATTGACGTGGGGTCATTGAATCAAGTATAGGAGGCCCTACATGCTAAACATGGGGCCAAGGTGAGCAAGAAATTGCACAATAATGAAATTTAGAATGCTATAGTTATATTAGCCACCACAAAAAAAAATTATTTAGGCTACACCACTATGCGAACACATTTAGAAGATCTACTTAAAAGGAAGACAAACAAAGTCATTACATTAACAAACAAATATTAGAAGTTTGTGAAACATTATAATATAATATACTATATATCCCTCTTCACAAAAATTCTTGGAATGGTTAGTACTATTTCACATCCATATAGACATCTCTCAAAATATAATCAGTCGAGTACTTGATCAACCCTTTTTTGGGGGGGGTCATTGTGGGGGGCATGGATGGGGAGGGGTAACAAGAACCCAATAGCTTTTTCAATGGAAAGATGTCCAAGAGAGAAAATATTTATATCAATAGTAGAATGGGAGACCATAGCATGTTGTATTCCTTATATATTTTTTTTAATTAGCTCTTACCCATACCATTTAAATTCTACATTGACCATGAATAGTTAAAAATGCTACAAAATAAACTAGTGATAAAGTGTAGAATATGTAGCTGGTTATTACTTCTTTTAGAATTAAATTTTATAATTATGGTTAAGCCTATAAGGAAGAATAAGAGTCCAAATTACCTTACCATGAATTGAAATAGGAGAAGACATAGAGGAATCCAGTGAATAGGACCTCCTTGGAATCAACTAATTCCTACTCAAAATAGTACCTAAACTACTTTATATTGACACTAATCAATTTGAAATAATTGGTCATCTGGACAATTGCTTTCTTTTTTTTTTGCGATGCTTGGTCTATGCTCTGCTAGGGTTTTTTCACCTTGCGTCCATCTCTACGTTTCCATCCTTCGCACATACCATAGTTAATGTGGGAAATAGCTTAGTATTTATGGCTCCGGCCACTTCCCACCATGTAGTTGATGTTGGTGTTGGTGTGGTTTTGGATAGCAATGGCACCGCCAAGAAAATGGCCCCGCAAGTTTGTACCCAACGTATTCCACGAGGTATGGCTCAGCCTGACATTGTTTTACCCATTAATGAATTCAATGATGCATGCACTTGGCTTGAATCACACACCTTGATTGGCTTTTTTCTGGGTCGCGACCCCCCTGAACATGTTCTCAAGGACTGGGTTGCGAAGAACTGGACTCCTCACAGAATCCACCTAGAAGGCATTCAGAGCCTTACTAAAGGCTTTTTCCTTTTTCACTTTTCTAACCCCTCCCATGTGGAGGCTATCTTTGCCAAAGGTCCCTGGAATATCAGGACCTCGCTGTTAATTTTCCAGCACTGGTCTTGTGACTTCTCTGTCTCTGATGATAAGAAGCTCAAGGTCCCAGTGTGGGTTGAGTTCCTTGGTCTCCCCTTACCTTGTTGGCCTTTCATGCAAGCCATAGCGCAAAAGCTTGGTAGGGTTATATGTCTCGGGCATGATCATTTTCTTAATCCGCGCCCTCACAAGAGGCTCTATGTTGAGGTTGACCTTTCTAGGGACCTTAAAGAGTCCATAGAGATTCAGGTTGGTGATACCACCTTCACCCAGAAGGTTCACTATCTTAACCTTCCTAATACTTTCTTCCACTGTCAATCAGTGGAGCATAAGATTAAGGACTGCCCTCTGGTAGTGCCTCGTTCGAAGCCTACTCCCAAGGATACTATTACTCAACCGGTTGAGGCTGGTAGAAAAGAAGCTAGAAAGAAAGAAGATGGCAAAAAAGATGAATGGGTCACTGTCGGTCACCATAACAAGATACCCAAGCAGCCTATTTCGGCTCCCGCCTCCCATCTGCCACCCGCTGATAACATAATTTTTTTGGAAACCCCTGTTATCAAAGTTTCAAACCCTGTTGAGGAGGGGAAAAATATTTCCATCACCCAAGTTTTTGTTCCTGTAGTCAGCTTACCTTCTACAACTGCCAAAATTATTCCCTTCAGTTCCTTTTGCCACTCTCGTAGCCCTTCTGGGCGTGCTGAGACAATGTACACTAGCATGCAGGACAAACAATGTAATATTTCTCTAGATTTTCCTGGGTCTAGTTTTGTCCCAGGGTATTTGTCTAATATTTTTTCCTCCCTTAGGGACGAGGATGGAATGGATGATACTGTTATTCCATGAAGTACATCTCTTGGAATGTTTGTGGGTTGACAGACCTCCACAGAAAATATTTTGTTAGGGATTTCCGTAAGCGGTTTTGTCACTTGGATGTTTTATGCCTCCAGGAAGTTAAGATTTCTAGTTTCATGCTTGATGCTGCTTGTAAAGTTATTTGGCCTAAGAGCCTTTCTCTCTATTCTCAGCACGAGGCTGGTTGAGACAGATTTGTTTCTCTCATCTCTCCTCATTGGCATTCTCTGCTGGTTAGTCATGGTTCGGATCCCATGCAACGAGTGGTTTGGGCCACTTTCATTATTGAGAATCACTCCTTCAGCATAGTTAATGTTTATGCTCCCAATGATGCTATTGAAAGATCTCACCTTTGGTGGTGGCTTGCGGATTCTCTGCCACCTACTACTTGGCTTGTTTGTGGGAACTTCAATATGGTGGAAATGACAGCTGACAAGGATGATTTTATGCCATTTCGATGGTCAGGTAGTGAGAGAGAAGCCTAGTACTACATGCGCAATAAATTAGGGATTTTTGATCCCAATGTGGGTCGTCACTATTTTGATGGGGTCTGGCACACTTGGTCTAATTACAGGGCTTCTACTGACAGAATTCATAAAAGGCTTGACCGTGCCATGATCTTGGCTCAATATTTTTTTCTTCTCTGATAAGCAAGCCTTACCTGTCCTTCCTCTTGTTGATGTGACCTTGTCAAACCACTATCCCATCCAATTTAATATTGTTTGGCAGACAGCTAAGGCTAGGCATCCCACCACACAATTCTACTTTAATACTTCTATCCTTCTGCATCCTGCCATTGTGGCCCACATTCACCGAGTTTGGAACCTGGAGCCTAGACCCACCTGCTTGATAGGTTGGATTAAATGGTGGAATGACACCCTCAGGCGTATGGCTCACTTTTTATGCATCTATGGCTGACAATTGGCCAAATTTCATCGTAGAGCTTATGATGCCAACACCAAAGCCTTACATATTGCCACCAAAGCCCTTGCCTAGGACCCCTTCAATCATGAGTTTCAATTCAATCTTTCCAAGTTACGTCATTAGAAGCAGTGGTCGATAACCATGCTGCCAGAGGAGCCCAGATCAAAGCTAGGCTGCACTGGTTAAAGGTTGGAGATCAAGTATCTAAAGAGTTTTTTACTGCCCTTCATCCTCAACATACTAGTATGGGCATAGACAGAATCTGTGAAGGTTCTTCTCTTTTCACGTAGCTTCCTGATGTTTTGCAAGCCTTTGTTCACCATTATGAATAAGTCTTTGCTACTCAGCACCGCTCCATTGCCAGTGAGAAGGCTCTCAAGGATTGAATCACAGTGGTTCCTCAGTGTCTCTCCCTTCTCAGGGGGTCTTTTGTGACCAACTGTTGTCCCTGTAAGATCTTCAAGAAGTTGTGTTCACCATGGGTGATGACAAAGCCCCTGGTTGTGATGGCTTTCCCTGTGAGTTCTACAAAACCCTATGGGATACCATCGGCCCAGATCTTCACCAAGTTTACCTGGAGGCCTTTCATACCAAATCTCTTGGGGATATCATCAATTAGGGGAATATCAAGTTCATTCCAAAGTCTAGGGATCCTGAAGATATTTGCAACTGGTGGCCCATCACTTTTCTCAATGTCTCTTATAAGATCATTGTGAAAGCTCTGGCTCTTAAGATCTGACACATGCTTCCGCAAATTGTTTGGCCTGAACAAACAGGGTTTATTAAATCAAGATTTATTCTTGACAACATCATTATTGATTGGGAAGGAATGGAGTGGGCTCGAAAGTCTAACTAGAGAGCCCTTTTTCTCAAAATTGATTTTGCTAAAGCTTATGATTGTATTGAATGGCATTTTATCCTTGCTATGCTTCATGCTATGGGTTTCGGCCCAAGATTTCTTCAATCTATGTAGATGCTCTTCAATGATGCCTCTGCCTATATTACCATCAATGGCTGACAGTCTTCCAACTTTGGCCTTTTTTGTTCCATTCACCAGGGCTTCCCTCTGGCTCCTTCCCTTTATGTGTTAGTGGCCAAAGGGTTTGGATATTTGCTTGCTCATTCCATTTCTATGGGAACTATTAGGGGAATCTCCTTGCCAAATTCTTCCCAACAGCTGGTCAATGGCCATTTCACCGATGATTCCTTCCTCACCTTGGCGGAGGATGAAGAGAATATCAAGGCAGCCTTGCAGTGTTTAGACACTTTCTGCCTGGCCTCTGGCTTTTCCATTCAGTGGCACAAAACCCTCTATTACAGATAGTCAGCTCTTCCTGAGCCTCCCTGGCTTTCACAGTTTGGTTGGACAAAAATTTAGCATGGGGAGATATTCTAGTTTCTGGGTATTCCCTTTTCTTTTCAAGGAAATCCTACTGATCTATGGAATGAAATGCTTTCTAAGATTGAAAAAAAGCTTACTTACTGGATCACAAAGCTGCTTTCCCTCACAGGAAAATTCTAGATCTGTTCCAAAGTTCTGGCCACTACACATGTTTATTACTCTTCTTGTTGGGCCCCTTCGAAAGCCTCTTACAAACAGCTCGAGAAACTTCTCTGGGATTTTCTTTGGGCCTCTGGTATTGATAATCAGGGCTTTCATAGAGTTTCCTATGATTTTTGTTGCCTTCCTAAGTCCTCTGGCGGGCTTGGTTTAATTGATACCCAGAAGCAAGGACATGCTCTTTGTGCCAAGTGGATTGTGCGCTGCCTCTCTGGTGATGAATCCTAGAAAATTCTACTTCGGCACTGCATTTCCTCAGGATTTCCTCTCCACAAGCCTACCTGGAATGGGATTGGCTTCCAAACCCTTCTGGTTATGAGGGAGCCTGTTCAGATCCAGGGCACTTTTGTTGCCAAAAGTATCTGGAGAGCCTGGGAGTCTATCAAGCCTTGGCTTTGATGGACTGCAAATGGTTTTCATGATGGTCTTTCTTTCAACCAATGGAACATTTGGTGGTCTCCTCTTTTTTCCTAGCAAGGGATTCCTCTTGCCAGAATGAAAGGAGTTAGTGCTCTTCGGTTCCACAAGCATGGAATTCAGACCCCTAAAGATGTCTTTTCCAAAAGCACCATGAGTCTTTGATCTTGGGATGATCTCTGAGTTTAGTTTTGGCTCATCCACCCAGATTGTCTGACTTTTGACTTGCTGGTTTCTGCCATTCTGCCTCACCTCTTGCACAAATTGGGAATTTAGTTCATCAGACCATGGTGGAAAGACTGGAAGTTGTATCCTGCCACTCCATTCACCAGTTACAAGCTAAAACTTGGGTATTCTTGGCTTATGCCTCATTTGCCCATGATTGATTCACTCAATCACCGTCGGCATCTTTCCTCTTCGCAGAAGATCTGGGGGTGGAGATTTTGCATCATTTGGGATCCTGTTACTAAGCCTAAAATTGCTCATTTTTCCTGGTGTTTGTTATACCAAGGCTTTCCATTGGGAGCTCGGCTCAGACATATGGGGGTTCCTAACCCCAAATGCCCTTTTTGTGGTCACTCGAAGACTCTCATGCATATTTTTTGGTTTTGTCATCATGCTCAAAATTACTGGAATTGGATTCATGAATTTTTTGCTCCCTTCAAGCCAGAACCCTTTTCTTGGCACATGATTCTCCTTGGTGACTCTCCCAGAGTGCCTTCCCAGTTCACCCAGATTTGGCATTCCTTTCAGCTGGAAATTTTATTTACTTTGTGGAAAGATAGAAATGCTGTGCTTTTTTCTCACAGCTCTCAGGATATTCATGTTTATATTTTTGATAAAGCATGTATTTGTAATAATGTCATGATGCAGATTCAGGTGCAAGCTGACAAAGTGGCCTTAGAGGTTGCCCACTTACAGGAGTTTCTCTAGCACTGGGGAAATGCCCCTTGCACTATTGCCCAAGTGCTTCATAATTCTCTCGTAGCTAATTGTACGCCGCCTAGGGGGTGACATCGTAGCCAGAGTTCCTCTGCCAAACACTCTAGGACCCCACAGCAATGGCATCGCCGCTCCCCCTCCCCACCTCCTCAGAGGGAAGCCTATTCTGGGTGGCCTCCTGTGCTTGCTTCTACTACTGTTGCTCGGCCTTCGGCCTTTGCTCCTAATAATCAGGGAAAATTCCCTCGCCTGGCACTGGCTATCTCGCCCAGGCAGGAGGAAGGAGAAATTGAAAAAGAAGATCCTGAAGATGGCTGGGCCATCCCTGATCAAGCTCCTGCGCCCACTGTCTGAGGTAAACCGGATGACAGAGATCCTCCTCCTTCTTCTGCTACTGCTCTCGCAGCCTAAGAGGCTGGTTTTAAATGTTTTTTGATGAATAACTGTTTATTTCCGGCCTAGGTGCCGTTTGAACTTGCGGGGTGAATTTTTTTTCCACTCGCCCTTTTTTTGTGAATTTTGTACTTTAATATTTATATTAATAATAAAGGCCTCTATTCATCAAAAAAAAAAAATTGGTCATCATAAAAAAAAATTTAAAAATCTCTTCAATATATAATAATTTAGGTATATCAGTACAAGAAGGGGTGTGAGGAATTCTTCTCAAACTAAGTAAATGACCACAAATGAAAATTTATTTTTGAAGAGGTAGATGAAGGGATTGTAGGAGGTCATAAATATTAAGATACTAGGGCCCAGAAAATATTACTATCAAAATTATTGTGGGCTAGCATAAATAAATCAGCTACAAATTATAATAAGAAGTGTGATATCTATCAATGAATAACAAAACCCATTATTAGAGATGATATTTCACTATAGACTATGTAAGAACGAGCTCCTTTAAAAAAATATTAAACTAATTCCATAGAACCTATTGATCTACTAGCGAAAATATATAAAGTGAGCTTTCTCATTTGTAAGATTGATTATCTTAGAAATTTGGTCAAAGTAGAAACTATGAAGGATTTTATTATGAATTCTATTTGGAATTTGTACACAATAACATTATTATTATATTTGAGTTCCCATAAAGAAGCACTAGATACCAAGGAAATTTTTTTTGAAAAAAAGAATCAAAGAACTAGTAAACAATTTAATGATCTACACATAATTTGAGAACACCTTATCATGCACAGAAAAATAGGGTTGTGAAGCACTTAATAAGATCATTGGAACTACAATCACTAATTTTTTTTTATGAAAATAACACTAAGTGGGATATTAAAGTAACTACAAGACTAAAATCTTACTGCAACACATGTATATTATCTACGAAGTACACAACATTTTATTTGGTATATGTACAAATAAAGTTAATCTTACCTTAACATTTCATTAATAATCTACACACAATGGTGGTAATGAGACAAGATGGTGACACTTGTATTAAAAATATATTATAAGGACAATAAAGGCTATCTGTTTGAAGGTGGTTAGTCAAATCACATCTCTAGATAGAAAGAATATAGAAAAAGCTAAGAATAATAGAAACTTGGGAATAATTTTTTCTAGGTCAAAGACATGGTCCTCTAATATTACAAAAAGTATAAAAAGAAGGGAAAACTTAAAGTTAGATGGCTAAGGCCTTATAAGGTTAATAAAATTATTAAATCCAGAGACCTTTGGTGGGTGATCCACCTTTAGCAGAGTTATCTATTATTTTATTCTACCTAAACTTATATCTCATTGAGCAACATACCATCCTTGTGTGATCTCTTCTATTGTCTTGCCTATATAACAGTTTGCATCTACATTATGTTTAATTTAATTCAAAAATTCAATTATTTCATCTTGATGAGAATATAGTTTTTTCTTTTTGATAATGTCCTCTCTTTCTTTTGTGTTATTCATTGGCCTCTAGATCTTCAGTTGCTACTATAAAAAAATTATTACATGGTAACAAAGTCATTTGAGTGTCTATGAGTAGTCTTTTTGGAGATTTTTTAGGGAATTTAAAGCTTGGTGTATTACCAAATCCAAGAAGAAGGTAACTTCTGTAGCATCCTACTCCAAATCTAAGCTTACAATTGCATCTGAAAGGTCAATTTGACAAATTTTGACTTTAATTTTCCTATGTTAAGTAAAATTTGTATTTTAGGACAAAATAATTTAGTAGATAAAACAATATGACCTAACCTAAAAAATTTTAAGTACATTTTTTTCAAAAAATCCTTATATTTGCATAAATTATTTAAAAAATAATCGTAGTGTTTATGTTGTAAAGTTTTCTTATTTAAAAATTTTGACCGCAATTTATGTGGGAAAGTTTTTTTGGGGGTGTGTAGATCCCCTTTCATATCATTGCATGCATTTTGCTTTATTGTAGGGTCACACTCCACTATGTTCGTAGGGCCCTTACAATAAATTCCTAGTGGCTCCCCTCTAAGCTCACCGCTAATCATTTCACCATAACTCCCATAATATTTGAGATGTTTATTTTCATATGCAATGGCTACTAACCTCCACTAGAAATCAACCAACATCTCTTGATGATGACAACCCTTGTCCTTGAACCTTCTCCCTCTCCTGGCTTGCCAATGACCCAAGCAATTGTCTCCTAGAAATATGCCAATCCCAAAAAATGTCCTTTCCATTCGATCTCCAGCATCCTTTCTACGCAGGATCCACATACGTATAGATGTGCACCCGAAATCTCCAACTATGCACAACGTTGCCACATTAGTAGATAACTAGATCTGACCATATTTGTACCTCTTGGAAAAACATAGTGTTCTAATATGATATTATAATTAACTTTAAAATCAAAATAAATTTCCTATATGATATCATTCTAAGTGAAATGGGGGCTTCCCCTATTGAGGTACTTGTTATCGTACATCTCATAAGCTATCTAAAAAGAACCAAAAATGGAAGGAGATAGATGGCCTAAAGGCCTGTTCAATGATAAATTATGCAAACTAAAAAAGATGTGGATGCAACAAAACATCAAGTGGATGAGTAAGTAGAATATCCATTTAAATATGTGCCCCAAAAATTAAAAATTAAAAGGGTCTTCATTATGCAAAATATTTACATGATAAATTGGGGTAATGAGCCTGGAAGGAAGAAAATATATTATATCAATGAGTACAATCCCACTTCTGATCAAATTTGAAAAGTGTACATAGGGGCCTACATTCCTTGGAGAGGTAAAATTCTTATTTCCTAGCTAGGAACCAACTCTCATTAACTCTTCTATGAAATCAGGAATTGGAAGAAGCCAAAAGAGGCTTCAAAAGAAAGAGTTTGCCTGTTTTGCAATTTTGGGAATGTGGAAATCGAGCAACGCTTTATTTTATAATGTCATGCTTATAAGGAAAAAAAATGATTTTTTTTTGGATATTTTTTCTGATATCCCTTGTATGGAAAACTCAGGTGCGGAAACAGTTTCCTACGCTAATCTCTATAGGAAAGTATTGTGCAAATTCTTTTAAATCCTTATAATTACAGATTCGTTAACTACTTTAACAAAGATATTGCAACCACATACCATGCATACAGAAAAGTAGAGAGTGACACAATGATTTACCCTGGGGAAAACCTTTCGGTAAAAAACCCCAGCACTCCAAAAACTGCACAATGTATTGATCAAAAACTATTACAGCTTACAATACACTTGCAATGCAAGTTCTTTCAGAAGATTTCAAAACCCTTGAAGACAAATCACGGGCATAAAAAATTCCAACAATACACTCGCATCGCTTCACTTTGCAACCCTAAAAAATGCTTATATCATGCGCTTCACTTTTTAGGGCTACTCCCAACGATAACCGTATTAGGGTTTTTACCATTCTCCAAGAAAATAGGAAACCCAAAAAATTTTTTGGGGCGATGCCCCCAACCCCACGATTGGGGAAGAGTGTACAGTACTCACATTTATCAGTTGCCACATGTCTTCACCTGTCATTGAATCTTCCTGACATAGCTCTTACGTATCATAGGAATTCATCATAACCGTTTTAGCCATGATCTCCGTACACACAATTCAAGATGCTGACACATCAACATTATTTGCAAGAAATACAGTTTACAAAACAAATAATAAGAATAGGAATTATCCAAGGTTGAGACACCTTATTCCTAACATTCTCCCACTTGTCGA
>MU224434.1:255234-302762 GCA_018584345.1 Thuja plicata | reverse complement strand
GCACTCCAAAACCTGCACAATGTATTGATCAAAAACTATTACAGCTTACAATACACTTGCAATGCAAGTTCTTTCAGAAGATTTCAAAACCCTTGAAGACAAATCACGGCAGCATAAAATGTTCCAAAAATACACTCGCATCGCTTCACTTCACAACCCTAAAAAACACTTATATCATGCGCTTCACTTTTTAGGGCTACTCCCAACGATAACCATATTAGGGTTTTTACCATTCTCCGAGAAAATAGGAAACCCAAAAAAAATTTCGGGGCGATGCCCCCAACCCCACGATTGGGGAAGAGTGTATAGTACTCACATTTATCAGTTGCCACATGTCTTCAACTGTCATTGAATCTTCCTGACATAGCTCTTACGTATCATAGGAATTCGTCATAACCGTTTTAGCCATGATCTCCTTACACACAATTCAAGATGCCGACACATCAACATTATTTGCAAGAAATACAGTTTACAAAACAAATAATAAGAATAGGAATTATCCAAGGTTGAGACACCTTATTCCTAACATCCCTTAGCATAACTTATTTAGGGATAAGTACATTGAGATGTTTGGGGTACTTATCATCAACTTGTATAAGAAAAGAACTGATTTACTCAATTTGGCTTCATTTGACAGGTTGTCCCATAGGATGTGTTCATCCTTGTGGAAATTAAAAATTATCTATCTCTCTATCTATCATACATGTTAGTTCATATTCATCTAAGACCTCAAGGCTCATGTTGTGCCATCTCAAAGCATATTTTGTGAAAATTCATTTTCCAAATAAATAAAACATTAAGATCCTATACAGTGTGTAGATCGACAAAAAAATGTGGTACATTGACATCTGTACTACCACATCATCTCTTTATATAGGTGGTATCATCAATAATATAATTATTATGGAGGGAGTCTTTTGTGTGATGATGGTCATTTGGCCATTAAATTTAAACCCATTTTCATTGATGGTTATTCAACCATAAAATTTAAATATATAAGTTTTTTATTAAGTAAAAAAGGTTTTATAGGGTGCCTAAAGCCCAGAACATAGCTAAAGATCAGAATGTATGCTCAGAAAAAAAAAGAAACAGAGCCAAAAAATGAAACAGGCCACCATAGTTCCACAACATAAACAAACTAAACTACTAAAAAACAAACAACACAAGGACAGCCAAAAGAGCCAGGGAACACAATCAGGAGATGTTTTCCATCAGGCTTTCCACCTTAGACTCAAAGATCTCCATATTAGTAGATGATTCCTTTATCTTATGGAGATCATTCGAAGTATCATTCTCCTTCTTCTTCTTCTTAGCACTATACCTTGTCCTCTTACCATGTCCCTCTTCAGTCTTTTGCTCTTTTTCCACACCTGTATTGGCCACATTTGTCCCTTTAGGTTTTTCTTCTAGTTTTTGAATGAGAATATTGGTATGATCATTAGAGGCTTTGAGGATGTTTAAGCTCTGTTCAACAATGCTTTTAAGAGTCACCACAAACCTCAACATCTTATCCTCCATTTTTCTGACCCTAGTACTTAGATTCATCTTATCTTTAATAGTGATGTCAACATTGGTATTGTCTATCCCTTTTTCTGTATTCTTGAGGTCCCCCACTTCATGGAATAACCACTTAATAGACCTATATTTTTCCAACATGTTTTTCTTGGCATTATTGAGAAGATCCAACTCAAATTCCCTAGAATTGTCACTGAGAACTAGCATAGCCAAGTCAATCAACACCTCCATCTTAATCCTACCATCCGCACCTTCAATAACTTTGGGATTAATGACTTATTAGTGCCATAATGATCATCCTAAACCTTCTCCTTCTCCTTGTGGAAAGAACCAGAGGATTTTCTATGAGTCTAGTCCTTGAGAGTCTTCCATCTAGTGCTATCATTCTTATTCTTGCGCTTTTTATTTTGGTACTTCACAATGGCATTTTGCCTTCTCTTTTTTCCGTTTCCACTGGATATCAAAACATGTAAGTTGCAGACATCAATTTTTTTTAAAAAAAAATAGACTCACCATTGAGCTTTTCATTTTTTTAATCCAACTTTGAAGGATCATATCTTGGTCATTCTGATGCATTTTTCAGTGTAATTTTTGTAAGTTTGGGGCAAAATTTTGCACTCTTTGTACCAATTAATTTATTTTACAATTTTGGGATAAATATCTTTCTGAATTCTTAATTTTTTTAAATTATAGCTATCTAATCCTTATTTTTGCAACTTTTGGGGATCTTATCAAGATCATAAAAATATAATTTCATGTATCTTTTTATTAAAGTGTATTATTTCTCCTCTAGTTTTATAATTTTCTATTTCATTGTATCCATTGCGAGTGCACATAGTTCTTTTATAACTTTGTATATTTGGCCTTTTTTGGAATTTGTAGTTTCTTGGTTCTTATAAATATATTTTACATTGTTCATTTCATTATAATATAGCCTACTTTAGGTAGTTATGACCATTTAAATTAGAAGTAAACTTTCCTTTAATTTGCATGTGACATTTGTACATACACTAAGCATAAATTTCCAAAATCACTTTTTGGAGGGGGTAAGGGAAGATGGGTTCTTTGATGAGTGAATTTGTGAGGTGTTTTGTGTGACTCTTCTTCTCTTGTGTATTTTATTTCTCATTATGGGTTGTCCTAAGTTTCCACTTTTATCTCAACACAATTATGCATAAGGGAAAATTAAAGCATGGAGTAACATAATGGAAAATGATTAATCCAATATTGTTATGGCATAATAGTAGCGTTAGAAAATCCTAAAACTGATCCAAAAACTAAAATGGAATGCATTGTTAAAAATTCTATGGCTCTTTTAAATTTGAGAAAGTATGTATCAGATGATCTTATCATCCCTATTCACAAATGCTAGATAGTCAAATATGCTTGGAGTAAATTTGGTCAATTGTATGACCAATTAGATGAGATTATATTCTACAGGCTTGAAAATGATCTCAAAATTTTGCATCCCAAGGATTTTGATACAATCCAAGGATAAGTAACTAAAGGTATAGAGATTAGAGAAAAACTTAACGATTGTGGTGTTGACAAAAAAAAGTCCAATTAGTTTATAATTTAATGGAAAAGCTTCCATTAGAATATGTAGCATTTTTTTCTAGCTTCCAAACCCAATGCTTGATAGTGGGTAGTTCATTCACTATGATTTCATTTGATTCATTCACATGAATGTTGATGTTAGAAAAAAAAAAAAGCTAATTAGCATGGGGATTCTCAATTCTTTAAGGATCAAATCTTTGGTGCCTAATTGTGGGAATCAAGAGAATCATGGAAAAGGATCCCATAAGAATAATAAGCATGGAAAGCCATAGAAGAAACAAGAAAATAACAATCTTCCTTACCATAATAACGAAATTCTTCATCTTCTCCAAGAAAGAAAACTTGTGTAAGGAGAGACCACCTTGTGCATATTGCGATAAATTTGGTCATGATGAGAATCCTTGCCAATCTAAGAAAATTGATGAATTGTTGAAAGATATTATCAGGAAGAACAACATCAATTTTCTACTTCCCTACAAAAAAATGATTCCAATCCTTCCACTCCCTCTCAGTCAAAAGGAAAAGGCCAAGAATTTGTGGAAACTATAAGTTTTTCACAATAATTAACACTTTACTTGGGTTCCACTCACCACATGGGTTCTATAAAGTAATATTTTTCTTTATCAAAGCCATATAAGGTCCCTCACATATTTATAGGAGATGATACTCAAGTGGAAGTTGAAAATAAATGCTTGATTTCCATGCATAAGGGAACATTTGAGAATGTTCTCTATGTTCCTAACTTGAGTGCTAATCTAGTTCTAATTTACCAAATCACTCACTATGGGAATGGAAACAAAGTTGATCTTTTTTTATTTAGTTGTGGTAAATGAACTTAAGGATGATTATTTCTTTGTAGTGGAACAAACCAATCACAACACAATGATTTACCCATTCTTCCACTTTGTACCTCAATCTAACTTCACCACCTTTCTGACTCATTCAAATTTAGAAAGTAAGCTATGAGATGAATGGTTTGGACATCTCAATTATAGATAAATTTACTAGATTAGATCCAAGGATATGGTCACAAGTATACCTCCAATCAAATTTTTAGATTGTGTATGTTCATGGTGTTCCATGGGCAAGCATCCAGAAGATAATTTTGATAAAGAAAATTCTGGGAGAGCTTTAGAAGTTCTCCAAATGGTTCATAGCGATGTATCAAGCCTATTTCTAGTGATTTAATTTAGAAAGGCTCACTATATCCTCACTTTCATTGATGACTACTCCCACTTCACATGGGTCTACTTTCTTAGTCACAAGAGTGGAGTGTTTGATAAGTTTCTAGACTTTAATGCGCATGTTTAGAAGAAATAAAAGCAACAATTCAATATTCTATGCATAAATAATGGAAAGGAATATGTGAACACTATACTTGAGGAATATTTTACTCTTGATGAAATTGATCTTCGGGACTCGATTGCCTACACTCTATAAAAATAATGTGGTATTATAAAGAGAGAATAGAACCCTTAAAGAGATAGCTACCTGCATGATTCATGCTAGTTTTCTTGGTCAAGTTTTTTTAGGAAAAATCTATCACTTATGCCACACATATAAAAAATTAGGTTAAACACAAGGATTTGAATAGTGTCACTCATTTTGAGGCTTGGTGTGGTAGAAAACCAATTGTGAGACACTTCACTATTTTTGGTTGTTTATCTTGCACATACATACCACCATAGAAATGCAAGGCATTGGAACCCTAGAATAGGCCCTGCATAATTTGTAGATATCATAAAGGTTTTAAGGCATATAGAATTTTGGATTCATAGACATGTGAGACATTTATTGAAAGATGTGTTCACTTTGAATAAAGATTTCCTATCTTGGCCTCTACTTATCATTGTGCTTCCTCCATTAAAAAAAGTGATTTTATAGTGACTTAAAATGATGATTCTACCTCGACCCTAAATCATAGGATTACATCTTTGCAAGATACACTTACAATTGAAGAATCTCCTTTATGTTCTTCAATTAGAACTTGTACTTTTGATTCAACGTGTACATTTTTTGGGATCCTTTAGACACCTGACAAAAAGTGTCACAAGATAAACATATTCCACATGCTTGCATTGTTATAGCTTCTAATCCATAATCATTTTAAGAAGCATCAGGATTTCCTAAATGGGACTTAGCAATGGAGGAAGTGTACAATTCTTTGATGCAAAATCACACATGAAATTTGGTTTGTTTTCCTAAGGGAAGATATATGGTTCAATGTAAGTGGGTCTATCAGACTAAGTTTGCAACATATGGAAGTGTAAATAAGTAAAAGATTAGGATTCTGGCAAAACAATTCCCATAGGTTCCAAGTGTTGACTATATTGAGACCTTTGCACCCATAGATAAGATGAACTCCATTAGTTTAACTCTTGCCTTAGCTACAAATCATGGTTGGGTTGTACATTAGATGGATGTAAAGAGTGCATTTCTACATGGGGATCTTCATGAGGAGATTTATATGAAATATTTGTAGGGATTTATTTAGGATACTTATTTGGTTTTCAAATTGAGGAAGTCTATCTATGGCCTCAAATAGGCTCATAGGGATTTGCATGAAAAGATAGATATATTTCTTCTCTCAACAAGATTCACCAGTTCTCATTTAGATCCAAGATGTAACTTAGAATGTTACATCAATAGTACATGATGAAATTAATTTTCCATTTGTGTGAAAAGAACACTTTGGGTAAGAATACAATGAAACATAGGACAAAGAGAAAACAAAAATGCAAATACAAGAGATCAGCAAAAATTGCTAAGTACAAAGAAAATCGGCGACACAATTTTCTATGTACACCAAAAATGCAAAGTTAGAAGGATAAAGATGAACCTAATAGATGAACTAGATGTGAAGGATATAGTGCAACCTGAGAGATAGTAAACCATGAGAATAATTCAAGAAAGGAACCTGAAAGATAGTCAACTGAATTTAGAGAATAACCGACCCTCAGAAATTGAAAGTCAGTTGCAGACCGCAAAAAGTGGATCTGACCTACAGGTTAGATGAAACAGTCTTATTCTATTTATAGAATCTTGATTTATTTTTAAAAAAATTTCTTTAGGAATAAGAAACATGAATATAATTGCTTTAATCATTCTAACTGATTTAAAATACATAGACTAGGAGATTAAGGTAAAGTTGTAAACCTGATCTTAGAGTTAACATTGTTTTACGTGAAACTTGATGAACTCAATCCATCTTATAAATATATGATGAAATCATTAATTATACATGTGTGAATATAGAAGGGAGGATGAATGAAGCCTATGAGCACATCTATGGATCAGATTGAAAGTTTCCAGAACCAGAATGACAAAAGGTGAATTTGGTTAGCAAGAACCAAGAACAGAGGCTACCGAGCATCAGAGGTATTATTCAATCATATTAGGTGATATATGTATTTATGTAAAATTAAATCGATCTATAATCAGTAATAGGAGATTGTATATACCAGGTCAAATTGTAATTTTCTATCATTCTAACAAGTGAAGCAAAGTGTAAACATCCTTTCAAGGAAGGTGTATTTAACAGTCCAACTATAAATCTCTTAACCGAGTGCACACTCAACAGTGTTGCTAAAGCTCTTAACCGAGTAGAATTTAACAGGTCTACACAGATAATTTTAGCCGAGTAGATCATTAGAAGTGATCAAATTGTAATCCTTAACCAACCCCTTCCAATCTGCAGATAGTGAAGATTTTGTGGGTGTCATCCCCACCACAATTTTTACTTCCTAACCAGAGTTTTCTACGATATCATATCTTGTGTTATGTGTCAATTACTTTCATGAATGTTTTTATGAATGTTTACATGTATGTTAAGTTTATGAATTGATATATCTTACATCAAGATAGTATAGATCAGATGGTTGGATAAAAAATTGACTACACAAGGGTTAACTGATTAAAGGATACAAAATTTTTAGAGACACTGATTCACCCCTCCCCTCTCAGTACACACTTCCCATTTATTCCAAAAATTGGTATAAAAGATAAGTCTCTTCTTTGAAAAGATTAAAGGCTTAAGATAAAAGATCATACAATGGAGAAGTACAAACTTAAAAAGAATATTGAAAATAAGAAGCTAGAAATTCAGATCTTCTATGAGTAGTATAAAGATGCTAGAATCACTATGAGACAGTTGTTAGATGAAAGAAATATTATGGAAACTTGCTGGAATGAAACAGAGTATCATGAGGAAGATATACCAGATTTCTTTGATTCTTCAGGATCAACTGCAAGCAAAGCATCAGATACATCTGAAGAAAGCATCACAAGCCTAACTGAAATCAATCAACATTTGGCTGCACAAGTAAAATATCTCCAAATTGGTCAAGAGACATAGACGGTAACAATGATTGGTGTCACGAACAATGCTAGAGAAGCTGAGAAAGAAAGAACACTGGCTATTGATGATAGAAGAAAGATTATAGAAAAGCTACAAGAGAAAGAGTCTGAAATACAAAGACTTATAGAGCATCAACATGAGATCACAAATCAGATTATTCTTATGAGTCAAGAGGAAAATAGAATGAATGTTGAACTCATTGAAAGAATAGAAGCCATAAGTGAGATAAGAGATGAGAATGAAAAGTTGAAACATGAAATAAGAATTCAGTAGCAACATAATGAAATTATAAAGAAAGTTGAAGAAAGAAATAAAAGGAAGGATGATTTTCTTGAAGGACAACGAAGAGTAAAAAACAACACCAGTGTAAGTTTTACCGAGAACGGAGAATCACCCAATCAAGTTTATCCAAAGAATTTCTATGCAAATCCAAGACCAAGAAAGATAACATGGAATAACTATGCAAAGAAAGGCCACACATCAAATATATGCAAAGACAAAATGAAAGATATTCCTAAATCTACATCTTCATTCATAGCATTCTGTTATAAATGTAACAAGAAAGATCATAAAGCCTATGAATGTAAATCTGAGATGAAACAACCAAAGAAGGAAACCTACATGGACAAATAATTTCCTACTTGTAAAATAAATGGGCACACTATGCTTGAATGCTTGAAGAAGAAAAAGAAAGCATGGAATCCTAAAGGTCAAGAAACTCCCTATCAACCAAAAAGAGTCGGTAACTAGTATGTATGGGATTACAACACTTGAAAAAATTGTACAACATGTGCAAGATTTGGTCACATTGCTGCAAACTATATGAGATAGTGGAAAAGAAAGTCTAGAGGCTAGACTAATCCCAGAATGGCTTGCTTACACTATCATAAAGTTAGTTATCTCAAAAAGGACTGCAAAAATCGAATGACAGAGACCAACACATATCCCAATGGAAATACCATTGAAGATATCTGGAGTGCAAGAGACAAAATGTGGAGAAGAGCTTCAAACAATGATGAAGCTGGACCGAGCAATGCAAATGGTGACACCCCATCCAATGGAACCAATGAAATCACCACCCCTACCTAAGAAGAACAAGTAAGTATGGAACTACATTACCCCAAGTTATCATTTTACATCAGTTCCATAATATGTTGATAAAATGTCAAATTAGCATAAGTAAAGATGCATCATGACATTACTTGTTAAAATTTATGATATCTATTCTATTGGGCCATACACACCAAAATCTATCGGTATACGCTCAAAGCTTAAAATACCTATGATTACCAAAACCTGTCGGTTAACATGTAAAAGAAAAGTTGCTAATGTAAACCAAGACTCGTCAATAATAAAGCAAGCTATGTTAAAAAAACAATGAAAACCGTCATTAAAAGTAAGAGGTATGATGACTACCCTGAAACATCATAATAACATTGAAAAGGGAAGTTAATGTTTTAATTGATGAACTTCGTCTTCGAACACCGAGGAGTTGTTAAGCATTGATGACTCACTTTTAGGGAAAACATTTATAAAAAGGTGACATAAGGGTCTCATTGTTCACCACAACCAGATCAGAGAGAGGAGAGAAAATTGTGCGCAAAAAGCAATAGGATCAAAGAGCAACTGCAACTCGACACAAAGCACTCCATGCAAATCAAAAATTACTACTGGTGTAAATAGTGAGTTATACAACAACTAACAACTCTATTTTATGCATTTCTTAGAAAGCCCTAAATTTAAAACAATGGAAATGACCTCAAGAACCACCAAATCGAAGAAAACCAAGAAGAATGAGGTTAAACTCATCAAAAATTCTGCATGTGAGGAACCACACTATAAGATTTACCTTGAGGTTGCCTCACAACCTAACAATGCTGGAGCATTCTCATGAATACTAGCTAGGGTTTTTCTCATCAAAGACATGCGAGCATACATCCACTGTAAGATTGAATAAATTGGTGATTTAGAGGTAGAGTAAGCTTAAAAGAAGCTATGCAACGAGGATGGATCAATAAAAGATGAACACAAGAACATACAGGTGAAAGGGCTCACTAATGCCCTATTTTTCCCAAAGGCATTCAAAACTGAGTGGATTCGATTAGTACTGAGCTGAATGCACAATCAAAAATTATAGCTGGATGATCCTAAAATGATAATCTGAGATTTTATCCATGCAGTCATCAGTTACCCTATAACCACAAACGTAAAAGCATTAAATAACATGCCCAAGGCTCAGATTGAAAAGAACACAGAAGTCAAATAGGATGGCAGAGGATTGAAGGTATCCACTATTACCGATGATGAGATGAAATTTGGAGCATGTGTCCTAGGCTACAAATTATTTTAAGCCAGCGGGATGAACAACATAGCATATGGTGTAGTGGACACATCATACAAGATTATGAAGAAGGGAACTTAGTTGGATTTATCTAAACTTCTACTAAACTAGTTAGAAGAAAACATGATAACCATAAGGAATGCAAAGACAAATACATGTAAGTTTGGGTCACTTATCATGTGCATTTCTTTCTACTTTAAAGAAAAATTTCCATCAGTAGGAGATGTAAACTTGGATTCCACAAAAATGGTCACCATGCAAATTAGTGAATACATAACATCATTGGGAGAAAAATTTGAAACAGTCATGGATGAGTACTTCAGAGGATTCAAGGACCGAATGCAGAAAAGGGTAAGGATCCCTGAAAAACTTATAGTGAAGTTCAAAGATGGAATATATTTCATGGTTGATACAAACCACACTTATATCAAGCTTGTTCTACCATGGAAAGCATGACTATGACCTTTGGAATATGAGGTAAATATTGATCAAGCATCCAAGGCAATTGATGCATTGATAAATGAACCATTAGATAAGAAACAAACTAAGTTTGGAACTTATGAAGAAGCAAAATAAAAATCAAGACCAGAGTGGTCGTAAACAAATTGATAGGAAAAGGACAAAATGGTTAAGAACCTTAAGAAAATACTATCAGTTACAGAAGAAGAAACCAAACAAGAAGAACAAGCTGAAAGGGAGAAAGTGACCGAAGGATTGCTACCTATCAGTGAAGCTACAAAAAAAAATGACTCCAAGGCCACAAAGTTAGATTCACCACCTACTCCACCAACCAAAAGGTCAAGAACCATAGCTGCTTCTAGAAAAAGAAGCCAAATAGCCTAGGATTCAAGTCCTTCACCTTTGAAGCAAGGACAACTAAGAACCTACAAGAGGAAATTAGCCACACCGAAAAAAGGGCCAAACAAAAGAATAAGGAAGCTCATCACAACTAGAGAAGACATTGAGGACACCGAACAAGATGAAGGTGTACAAGTAGAAAATACTAAGGTTCTAGAAAGCATTTATGAGGTATGCATATCTATTGCAATTTTAGGATCTCTTACATATTCTCAGATCAGAAGATGGTTAAAACTGGATCCAGAAGATCAGAACAAAGTTGAAGATGCCATCATTGTAAAGATGTAAAAATTCAAGTAAATACCAATTCAATTTGAAGGTAATAATGTACCAAGGGAACTCTTAGATAGATTATATGCTAGATGGTCATTTGCATTAAAGAATGAAAAGGAGATAAGGGAAAGAGTACTTGTTACTCTCATGCCTTCTGAATCCAAGAAGGAAGAAATTGATGAAATGATAGATAACCATAAAAAGGAGTTCTCACCCAAGTTGAGAGACAAAATTTCTTTAAGGGAGGTTTATAGAGCTTGAACAAGAAAGTCATAAGAAATAGAGTAAACTACCCAATAGACCTATTGAGGAAGCTAACCCCAAGAAAGAACTACTAAAGAAAGATGAAGATGTCAATATTACCAAGGACACAACATTTGATACTACACAGGTGAACATACCAGGAAACATGCCAATAATGATACAAGCCATTAATATTCTACAAGAAAAAGACAAGTCACTTGAAAAATATTCAAGCATTCCCGAGGATGCAGGGGATGAAGGAAAGAAAGACAACACCGATGATCAGAAGTCCATTAGAGACACTCACATTATGACTGAAATTAACAAGGTTACAGTAGGAGAAACAAAGAAAATAGATGGAGACACAACCGAGAAGGATGCATAGGAAAAGACAGATGAAGTGCATAAGGACACCGATGAAGGAGAAAAACCCAAAGATGGCACTCTAGAGGATATCAAAAAATTTGCTACCAACAATGTTAAGGTTGATGTGAAGACATCTACAGAAAACTGACAAGCTGACAACAAAATAAAGTAGCAAAAAGAGGCAACCGCACAAAACACTTCATCAAGCACAACGAACAAAGATGAGAAATATGCAATGGTTCTAAATTCAAGTGTAACTCAAAAGAAGAAGAAGAAATCCAAGAAGAATAAGTTTGAAGTCACTTTAGATGAAATCATTGAGATACCCAGATGTGACCCAACTACACTTGATTATGAAGCATTGAAATAATACAGTGAAATATGCCAAAGGAAGGCATTACAGGAGAAGCCAAGGAAACAACACTGAGACTCCATGGTACTAGAAACAACAAGGGACATATTGCCCGAAATTGTACCCAATGTTGATGTTAATTAGAATAAACCAATACTTGATCAACTAGCCACTGTCACCGAAGCCATTACAACACAGAACATTGATGCAGAGAAGGAAATTTAAGAGAGAGTAGAGAAGAAGTACCAGCACAAACTTGTTGAGAACATCAGCCAAGAAGTGGCAATTAACAAGGTAAAGCTTTCAGATTTAATTAGTGAATTGGATCCTAATATTGTTGAAGCTATTTCCTTGATTCAACAACTAAGCACAATGGAGAAATTCACTAAGGAGCATAGTGAAAATATAGCAAAGTTAGATTCTGATCTAGCTAATAGTGCTAACAACTTAACCACTGAAGAAAAAGAAATTAAGTTGCATTATGAAAAGATTATTGAGATCAAAAGGTTAAGGTAGAAACTGTGGGAAGAAAAGACACAATTCAGCGAAGAAGTCACCAAGCTTCAAGATCAACTTCTACCAAATCTAACATTGCTTCGATAGCACATCAGTTTAGCATGACAACTGATAGCAACCCCTGAGATGTCTATAGTAAAAAAAATCTATGATATGCATTCCAAGATCACTCTTGAGCACATGGCTCTAGAGAACTTGAAGGAACAATGGAAGAAGATGATAGAAGACATGAAGTCTTCCCAGTCTCACATTTTTGATAAACTATAAGGTATACACCTTTTCCCTTAATATCAAAAAAGGGGGAAATATATGATATGTATAGATAGGCAGGAAACTATACAGTACTACCCAATAAGGGGAAAATAATGATATACCGACATATACATAGGGGGAGTCATGAAATTACTAAGGATTATATATGTTGTACATACTTAACATTCTGTTAGTATTTTGCACATATCAGTTTTTGATACTATCATCTAAGGGGGAGATTGATGACATTAATTTTCCATTAGTATGCAAAGAACACTTCCGGTAAGCATACACTGAAACATAGGACAAAGAGCAAACCGAAAATCCAGATACAAGAGATCACTAAAAATTGCTAAGTACAAAGAAAACCGATGACACAATTTTGTGTGTACACCAAAAATGCAAAGTCAGAAGGATAAAGAGGAACCCACTGTGTAGGATATATTGCAACCTGAGAGATAGTCGAGAGATAGTCAAAGAGAAAATGGATAGAATATTTCAAGAAAGGAACTCGAAAGACAGTCAACTAACTTCAGAGCATAATCGACCGTTAGATACTGAATGTCAGTTGCAGCCAACAAAAAGTGGATCTGACCTCCATGTCAGATAAAATAGTCATATTCTATTTATAGAATCTTGATTTTTTTTTAAAACTATTTCTTTAGGGACAAGAAACACAAATGTAAGTTCTTTAATCAGTCTAACTAATTTAAAACACATAGACTAGGAGATCAAGGTAAAGTTGTAAACCTAATCTTAGAATTAACATTGTCTTACGTGAAAATTGATGAAATCAATCCATCTTATAAATAGATGATACAATCATTCATTATACATGTGTAAATTTACAAGAGAGGATGAATGAAGCCTACGAGCACATCTATGGATCATATTGAAAGTTTCAAGAACTAGAACAAGAAAAGGTGAATTTGGTTAGCAAGAACCAAGAATAGAGGCTACCAAGCATCAGAGGTATTATTCAATCACATTAGGTGATATACTTATTTGTGTAAAATTAAATGGATCTATAATCAACAATAGGAGATTGCATATAGCAGGTCAAATTGTAATTTTATATCATTCTAACAAGCGAAGAAAAGTGGAAAAATCCTTTCAAGGAAGGCAGATTTAACAGTCCAACTATAAATATCTTAACCGAATGAACACTCAATAGTGTTGCTAAAGCTCTTAACCAGGTAGAATTAAATAGGTATCCATGGATAGTATTAACTGGGTAGATCATCAGATGTGATCAAATTATAATCCTTAACTGGCCGTTTCCAATCTGTAGATGGTGAAGATTTTGTGGGTGTCATCCCCATCAAAAATTTTACTTCCTAACAGGAGTTTTCTGTGATATCATATCTTGTGTTATGTGTCAGTTACTTTCATGAATGTTTCTATAAATTTTCACATGTATGTTAAGTTTATGAATTGATATATCTTACATCAAGATATTATAGATCAGATGGTTGGATAAACAATTGATTCCACAAAGGTTAATTGATTAAAGGATACAAAAGTTTTAGAGGTACTGATTCACCCCTCCCCTCTCAGTAAAAGCTTCCCATTTATTCCAACAATACAATCTAAACACTACCACCAAATTTTGAAGTAGTATTGACTTGGAGCACAATTCACAATTTATAAGAAGGGATGAAGTTGGTAAGGAAAGAGAATCCATATAGACTTCTAGAGAGAATGTTGTATCTTTCCAATCAAGCATATAGATTGAAGTAGTTAAATTATAGTGTTTAGATTAGGGGTACTAAGTACAAGTCACATCCAATGTAATAGATGCAAATATATTAGATGTTGTGATCATCGGTAATAATAAGATAGTACATTGGCATATGGATGTATAGGTAAAGATAAAGTACAAATGAGGAAGATATATAAAAAGAATGTATAATGTTATATTATAAGGTATAGAAGTGAAGGAATTATATTTTTCCATTAGTATGCTTAGAGAAAAACATGATCTACACCATCGGTTTACTCTACACCGATACACAGGGCACAATACTATCCAACGCCAAGGTTACTCGACAAACACTCTTATGTGTTACCCAATGAAAAAAAGGTAAAAGATACCCAACAAGTAACAACAGTGCTACCCGAAAGTACAAAAAAGAGAGGCTACTGAAAAATACAGGGAACCTGATGAATAGTTCAGTCAAGGAACACCGACAGACTGCAAGTTCAAACCGATGACCAAGAACCGACAGTCAGTCACATTCCGCAAAAAGTGGATCTGACTTTCCACATCAGATAAATCACTGAAGTTGTATTTATAACTTATTGATTTTCTTTTAAATCCATTATGTGTGGAGGAAGCGATGCAATTGTTATTCTTTTAATTAGTTTTACTATTTTAAAACATGCAAACTAAAGAGAAAGGTCAAGTTGTAAACCTTGGATCTAAGAGTTAACATTGTAAAATGTGAATTCCAAGATAGGTCAAATAAGTGTATAAATAGGTGCTCAATCCATTGAGAATAGTTGTTGTTCAATGAAGATAGTAGCCATGAAGAGCAACTAAAGACCAGACAGAGAATTTATGCAAAAGAACACAAACAAAATCTAATCAGTTTTCAAGAACAGAACAGAGGCTACTGACAAGTAGAGAAAAGGTATTCATCAATCACTTAAGGTGATATTATTATGAAAAAAGATTTAATGGATCTATAAATCAGCAATAGTAGATTGCATATAGTCAGATCAACATTTGTACTCATTCTAACAAGTGTAGTACACTAATGAAATCCTTTCAAGAAAGGTGGGCTTAACCATCCTATTGTAAATCTCATAATTGTGTCCACACTTAAATTAGTGTTGCTAAAGCTCTTAACATAGTAGATCTTAAAAATTATTCACCTTAATACTCTTAATAGGGTAGATCATCAGAAGTGATCAAATTTTAATCCTTAACCGGCTCCCTTCCATTCTGCAGATAGTGAATTTTTGTGGGTCCCATCCCCACTGCAGTTTTTACTTCCTAACAGGAGTTTTCTACGAGACCATATCTTGTGTTATGTGTTTGTCAATTTCATGAATGTTTATATGAATGATTGAAAACTATTAAAGATTGTGAACAAAAAATAGATACATAAGAAAGAATAATAGTAATGGTTGCTAAATTAGAATTGAATGATTACTAATGATGAATTGTGTAAGGTGCTAAAAGATTTAGAGGTACTGATTCACCCCTCCCCGCTCAATACTACTTCCCATTAATTCCAACAATTGGTATCAGAGTTGAGTATCTTCTTGAAAATCTTAAAGGCTTAAGAACAAAGATCATACAATGGAGAAGTACAAACTTGATAAGAATATTGAGAACAAAAAGCTTGAGATAGAGATTTTCTATGAATAGTATAAAGAAGAAAGAATCAAGATGAGAGAGCTATTGGATGAAAGAAAAGGTATGGCTACTTAGAACAATGAAATAGACTATAAAGAAGAAGAGATTCCATATTTCTTTAAATCTTCATGATCAAATGCAAGTAATACATCAGAAGAGAACATCACAAATCTAAAAGAGATCAATCTACATCTGACAGAGCAAATAAAGATGATGCAAATTGGTCAAGTGACCCAGATGGTAAGAATGATTGATGTGATGAGTTTTGCCAGACAAGCTGAAACAAAAAGAACACTTGCTATTGATGATAGAAGGAAGATTTTAGAGAAACTACAAGAAAAGGAAATGGAAGTTCAAAGACATGCTGAGCATAACCATGATCTCACAAATCAGATTATCTTTATGAGTCAAGAAGCAAATAGAATAAATGTAGAACTCATTTAGAGAATATAGATTATCAGTGAAATAAGAGAAGAAAATGAAAAGCTAAAGAATGAGGTTAAAATTCAACAACAACATAATGAGATTATTAGAAAGGCTAAAGAAAGAAATAAAAGAATGGATGACTTTCTTGAGGGACAACGAAGATTCAACAACAACAACGGTATAAGCTTTACTGAAAATGGAGAATCATCAAATCCAAAGAATGTCTATGAAAATCCAAGACCAAGATATCTAACATGCAAGCACTATGGAAAGAAAGGGCACACATCAAATGCATGTAGAGGTAAAATGAAAGGTAGTCCTAAATCTACACCTACACCTTCATTCATAGGATTCTGTTATAAAAGTACCAAGAAAGGACATAAGGCTTATGAATGCAAGAGCAAGATAGAAAAGCCAAAGAAGGAAACCTACATTGACAAATATTTTCCTACATGCAAGATGAATGGGGACACATCTGAAGAATGCTATAAAAAGAAAAGGCAAGCATGGAAGCCAAAAGGTAAAGAAGTTCCTTATCAGCCAAAGAAAATCGGTAATCAATATGGACAAACAATTGGAAAAACTATACAACATGTGGTAGATATGGTCACATTGCTACAAACTGCATGAGAGCATGCACCAAAAGGTCTAGAGGCTGGTCAAACCTCAGAATGGCATGCTTACACTATCATAAAGTTGGTCACCAAAAAAAAGATTACAAAGACAGATTGATAGAAACAAGCACATATCCCAATGGTAACACCATTGAAGATATCTGGAGGGTGAGAGATAAAATATGGATAAAATCTTCAAGCAATGATGAAGCTGGACCAAGAAATGCAAACGGTGACACCCCATCTAGTGGATTCGGTGACACCACCAACCCCACTTGAGCTAAACAAGTAAGTATGGAACTCTACTATACCAAGTTATATTTTGCATCAGTTCCATTATATAAATTGATAGATAGTCAAAATCTACATGAACCAAAGATGCATACTACTTTACTTGTTACTAATCTAAGAATGCAACACCATCCGTAAGAACTTACCAAAAATCATCGGTGAAAAGAATAATGAGTTGTTTACGCTTATCATAAATTGTTGGTCCATTAATAAATATGGTAAACTACCAATGTAACCTGAAGACCATTGGTAAGAAAGAAAAGTTTAGAAGTGGTCGTGACAGAATACCGATATCCATCGATAAAATCAAAGTGGTTAACAACTTCCCTAAGCATCATATCTTCACCGATGATGATTGGAAACATCCTCCTAACAAAACCAGTCTTCACCTCTCGATGAGTTATTGAGCATTTATTGTAAATACTTAGGTCAAAAAGTCTATAAATAGTCGATGAGACAACTTCATTTTTCACCCGCAATTTGAAGAGAAAGCAGAACGACATCAAAGCGATTAAAGAGAAGAAAGAAGAAGTGTTTACAAATCAATTCAACACATAGAAAACAGATTCCTCATCACTATTGCAAATGTAAGTAAGTACCAAAGGCAATGAAATATCTTTGTCATTGTTTTGTCAAGAAAGCCCTAATTTTGAGAAATCCCTAAGTACTTCAAAAATAATGGCAACCACATCGAGAAATACTATGTTGAAGAATAACAAGAAGAATGTGGTGAAACTAATCAAGAATAGCAGATGTGTAGAACCTAAGTACAAAATCTATCCAGAAATTGCATCAAAACCTGATGAAGCCAGAGCATTTTCAAAAATTCCACCTAGGTTATTTCTCATAGAAGACATTACGTCTTATATTCACTGGGAGATCGCAGAGATAGGTGATCTAGAAATGGATGAAGCTTTTAAGAAGCTATGTGATACCGAAGGAAAACTGAAAGAAGAACACAAACACTTGGAGGTCAATGGTTTAACCAATGCCCTACATTTCCCGAGGGAATTCAAGACAGAATGGATTAGGTTAGTCTTGAGTAGGATGCATGACAACAAAATATGGCTAGACCAACCCAAGAAAATAACAAAGGATGTTCTTCATGTTGTCACTAGTTATCCAATAACTGACAAGCCTAGGGTACACAAACATCCATCCATGAAAGAAGTTACAAAACTCACCAATGTAGAAGGAGAAAAAAAAGGTCTCAAAGTAAACACAATCACCGACGAAGAGTTAAAATTTGGTGCATGTGTTATTGGGTAAAAAAAAAATTCAAGCTAGCAGAATGAACAACATTTCTACAACAGCATTAAGCACAACTTACAAGATTGTAACAAAAGGAATTTAGATGGATCTGTCAGAGATCCTATTGAAACAACTTGACAAAAATATTATCAAAATTAGGTTTGCAATCTAGCAACACATGTAAGTTTGAACCACTTATCATGTGTACATTTTTCTATTTTCAAGAATACTTTCCTTTAGTAGGACAAGTTCTATGGGACTCTACCAAACTGGTAACCCAATAGATTAGTTAACTGATTAAGTCACTAGGAAATAAATTTGAGTCTGTCATGTCTGCATACTTCCTTGAGTTCAAGGAAAATATGATGGAAAGAACTAGGATTCCTGAACAACTAGTTGAAAAACACAAAGATGAGATATGTTTCATGGAACACATAGACTACACACATATCAAACTGGTTGTACCAAGAATAGATTGGTTAGCACCATTACACTATGAGATCAATATTGATCTAGCTACAAGTGCAATTGAGGCACTGAACAATGAGCCCGTTGAGAAAACATGGCCCAGAATTCAAGAATACTATAAACAAGAAAGATAAAATTGTTAAGAATCTCAAGAAGATTCTATCGGTTTTAGAAGAAGAGCAGGATCAACAAGAGGAAAATGATGAACGGGGCACCAATGATGAAGAACTAGAAGAAAATAAATCAGATACAGAGGCTACTAAATCTGATACTCCTCCATCTCCACTTCCTACAAAGAAGCAAATAACATGAATTCAAACTGCTGCTATCGATACCACACCACTTAAGAAAGGTCAAGTAAGGACCTATATGAGGAAGCAGCCAACAAAAAGAATAAAACAACAACTTGTCAAAACCACACCAGAAAAGAAAAGAAAAAGATTTGTGAGGACAAAGCCTGACTTGGATGACACCAAAGATGATCAACCAGATATAGTAAAGAAAAAGTTCAAAAATCAAACGGTAGATGAAGCTGCCAAATCAATTGCTACTCATGGCACAATGATTGATAAAAAGATTAGGCAATGGGATACACTGAATCCAAAGGATCAAAATAAAATACAAGAGGTAGTCAGAAAATCAATGATTAAGAACAAGTATGGCCCTTCTGAATTTGTAAATCAAATACCTAAAGAGCTAGGTAAAAGGGTATACCAGCAGTGGTCATATGCCTTGCAAACAGAAAGAGAAGCAAGAGAAAGAGTTCTTATGAGACTGATGCCTCCTGAATCTAAAGTTGAAGAGATACAAGAAGTACTAAAGAAACACTCAAGTAAGTTTGTAGCCAAAATAAGGGCTTACAAAGTACTAGAGAACAAGTTTATAGAACTGGATTCAATGACAGAAACCAAATGGAGACATCTCATGGATCTACCAGTAGAGTCACCAAGTGTCGAGAAGCAATTACTTCTCAAAAATACATCTCACAGAGAGGAGGATATAGATATTGCAAGTCCTCAACATATTCCTATGGACAATCAGGAAAGTGATGATGAACCTATTAACTTAGATACAGGCATGGATGATAATATCCAAGATATTACTCGCTATGATTCTGACACTGATCCAAAGAAGAAAGATGATGTAATATTTATCACACTTAAGGATCAACAAAGGCATCAAGTACTGAAGACATCAGATGGTAATATAGTTTACATTGCTAATGAACAAGTGCAGGACACTTCAATCATGCACTCAAAAGTGCAAGACCCTGCAAAAGCTATACAAAAAGATGAGAATGTCACTGCTGACAAGGCACTAACCGATGAGCAAGACACCAATACTGACAAAGCCCAAGTCAAAAATCAAAGTAACATGCCTATCCTAATGAAGGAAATAAACTTACTAGAGGGTAATGAGGGATCAAATGGAAAGGAAACAAGCACATCGAAAGACAAGGGTGATGAAGAAGCCAAATGAACAACAGATACAACTGTAGAGAAAGCTGTAACTAATGATAAAAAAGATACATCTACTAATCAGAATAAGGAAGAAACTCAAAAGGAAACAGGGGACAAGCCTTCAGAAAAAGGTGAAGAAGGGAAGAAGAATGAGATAAAAAAGAAATAAGGAGCACATTCTGTAGAAACACCCAAGGTTAATGAAGAGACATTTTTACATAACCGACAGGTGCAAACTAAGAAGAAAACAAAAGATGCATCATCAAAAAAATCTTCCCGAAGAAATTCAGAGTGAACAAATGAACTAGCTATGGTAGTTCATACATCTGCATCCCCTCAAATATCAAAGAAGAAGAAGAAAGGAAAGAATAAAAATCCATAAACTCTAGATGAAATCATTGAGATTCTAGTCTGTGATCCAAGGAAATTGGATCCAACAACATTGACAAAATATGCAAAGCTCTGTGAAAGAAAATCCATTCAAGACAAGCTGAAGAGAGTGTCAAAAGAGGCCAAAGGTACTGGAAGTAGCAAGAAATATACTTCAACAGATTGTACCAGACATAGATATTGACCAAAAAGATCCAATTATAGATCAACTGGTCATACTCACAGATGAAATAACATCTCAGAATACTGATGCTGAGAAGACTATGGAAGAGAGAATTGAACAAAAGTATGAATTCAAGCTCGCAGAGAAAATAAGCCAGGAAGTGGCACTGAAAAAGGTCAAGCTATGTGAATTGGTAAGTACAATTGACCCAATTTTATCATAAGATGTTACCTTAATCAAGAAATTATGCACTTTAGATCAACTCACTAAGGAGTAAATCGACAAGATAGAAAAAATAGATGTTGATCTTCAGTCCAGTGCACAAAATCTATCCAACACAGAAGAAGAACTTAAATTGCACAATCAACAAATCATATAGGCTAGGAAACAGAGACTGGACATTCAGTTTACAAAGATGAAGTATAGAGATGAGGTCAATGAGATCCAAGTTAAGCTCTTACCGACACTTACACTCTTGCAACAAAATATGACATAGGCAAATGCTCTAATTGCCACCCCTGAAATGTCTGTCCTAGACAACATTTATGATATGCGTGCAAGACTAGAGCTTCAACACATGGCACTAGAATAGTAGAAAGAACAATGGGAGAAACTAATGGAAGATATCAAAATTACCCATTCTAACATATTTGACACATTGTAAGTTACACATTTTTGTCACAATTTTGGCATATTATAAGTTGTATGTTTTTGTCATCAGTATCAAAGAAAGGGGAAATTTGATATGTACATCACCTTAGTTAAAAGGAGGAAATTATATCTATAGTAAAAAAAAGGGGGAAATAATGTACATAAAGAAATCAAATAGTATACATGTACATATTCATACACTATACCGATGCACACAGTAAGGGGGAGTCATATTATGACAAGGATATAGACATGGTGTAATAATTTCAGTATTATGCACATATCAGTTTTTGATACTAATGTCAAAGGGGGAGATTGAAGGCATTATATTTTTCCATTAGTATGCTTAGAGAAAAACATGATCTGCACCATCGGTTTAATCTACACAGATAGACAAGACACAACACTATCCAACACAAAGGTTACCCGACAAACATTGTTAAGTGTTACCCGATGATAAAAAGGTAAAAGATACTTGACGAGTAACAACAGTGCTACCCGATAGTACATCAAAGAGAGGCTACAGATAGATACAAAGAACATGACAAATAGTTCAGGCAAGGAACGCCGATAGACTACAAGTTCAAACTGACAACCAAGAATCGATAGTCAGTTACATTCAGCAAAAAGTGTATCTGACTTTCCACGTCAGATAAATCACTAAAGTTGTATTTATAACTTCTTGATTTTATTTTAAATCCATTATGTGCAGAGGAAGTAATGTAATTGTTATTGTTTTGATTATTTTTAATGTTTTAAAACATGCAAACTAAAGATCAAGGTCAAGTTGTAAACCTTGGATCTAAGAGTTAACATTGTAAAACGTGAATTCCAAGATAGGTCAAATACTTGTATAAATAGGTGCTCAATCCATTGAGAATATTTTTTGTTCAATGAATATAGTAGCCATGAAGAGAAACTATAGACCAGATAGAGAATTCATGCAGAAGAACAAAAACATAATCTAATCAGTTTTTAACAACAGAACAGAGACTACTAACAAGCAAAGAAAAGGTATTCATTAATCACTTAAGGTGATATTATTATGAAAAAAGCTTTAATGGATCTGTAAATCATAAATATTATATTGCATATAGTTAGGTCAACATTTGTACTCATTCTAACAAGTGTAGTACACTAATGAAATCCTTTCAAAAAAGGTGGGCTTAACTGTCCTATTGTGAATCTCATAACTGAGTGCACACTTAAATCAGTGTTGCTAAAGGTCTTAACAAAGTAGATCTTAACAGGTCTCCACCTTAATACTTTTAACAGGGTAGATCATCAGAAGTGATCAAATTATAAGCCTTAGCTAGCTCCCTTCCATTCTGCAGATAGTGAAGTTTTGTGGGTGCCATCCCCACCACAGTTTTTACTTCCTAACAAGAGTTTTCTGTGATGCCATATCTTGTGTTATGTGTTTGTCAATTTCATGAATGTTTCTATGAATGATTGAAAACTATTAAAGATTGTGAAAAAACAATAGATACATAAGAAAGAATAACAATAATGGTTGGTAAATCAGAATTGAATGATTACTAATGATGAATTGTGTAAGGTGCTAAAAGATTTAGAGGTACCGATTCACCCCTCCCCTCTTAGTACTACTTCCCATTAATTCCAACAATAAGGGTGTACGACATTCTAAATGAATACAATTAATATAATTACAATTAGGTCTAAATTTAATGTGATACATATTTTCTTCATGTTTTGTTAAATAGGATATCTTATCTCTGAATCCAATTCCATGTTTTCTTAATAGAAAAATGTTTTGGGTGAAAGACTACAACATTAAAAAGTCATCAAAGTTCACAACTTAGTTATGTGCCCAACATTGCTTTCTTTAATTGATCACTATAGATAAATTTTTGAAATTTAATTAAAAGGTATTTTGTACGGTCTCAAAAATCTCTCTTCCATTTGTCCTTGTAAATTTGTGAAATTTAATCAACAGAAGAGTGAATTCATTATATTGTAGTTTCATAATGTAAGGAAATAACTATTTAAATTCAAATGTATATCTTTGTGTTACACATATATATGTACTTATATGTTTATCATAATCTTCAAATTTAAATGTTTGTAAATTGTATTGGATGGTGCCGAGCAACAGATTAGGGGACTTCATAGTGTAGAATGCGTCAAATTTCAGAGGAAACCCCTGTTCTACAAATGAAGTCATGGAGATGGTTAATCTTTTTTTAGATGAGGACCTTTCTTTACCAGAGGAGTTTGGCAAGAGCAAGGAGGATATATTGGCGATTGGTAACCTAAATATCTCTATCTCAGATGATATTATTGACATTGCAATCCTATAAGAATTCCAACACTCCTGAATTGAGAAGCTTAAGAAAAGGGAAATTATATCCATTTTATTGGTATTTGGAAAACAATGGAGCACATAAGGCAATGGGCCTCCCACACTCGGGTTGGTATAGTGCCATAAATCTCACTCTTGGATTTATGGTTTGTGCAGTTTATTTTTCAATTAGACTTGGATAGGGACAAAGTTCTTAAGGGGGGGCCTTGGTTCATGAGAAATGTAAGAATTTATGCAAGGGCATGGTCCCCCAACTTTGATCCCTATGTAGAATAGATCTGATCTGCACCAGTATGGATTCGCTTGCCAAAGATGCCAATGGAGCTTAGAATAGAGGAGGTTTTTGGGCTCATTGGTAATTATGTAGGAATCTACTTGCAATCATATTATCCTTATGGCAGTGGAGTACTAGATCCTTATGCACACATATGCATCAATTCAAACTTCAAAAAAACCCTTAAACACACAATTAAACTGTGCTCGATTCTGGGTGAAAGATTACAAAAAATTGATTATGAATGCATCCCACTTAGGTGCTATGAGTGTGGTCGGATTGGCCATATCACAAAGAAATTTGATAAGAGGCCTCTTGAGAGTGGTAAAGTTGACAAATCAATAGAGTCAGATTTGAACCACAAGGATACGACCAGTTAAGATGTTGGTAGGGCGCTCGGTGTATTGATGATTGGAGAGATAAGAATTAATGATGAGGAATAGAGAGACTCAGTCAATAGTATAGTTCTAGAAGAAAATTCCATAGGGATAGAGACGGCTCATTAGCTTCTTCGTGGGATTAAGGAAAATGAGGTAAAAGATCCTAGGGGCCCTTTGTCCCCAAATGAAAATAGAGATGATCAAGTTAAAAACACACCAATAGCTAAACCTATAGCTTAAGGGGGTGGAGATTCTGATAAAGAAAATGATTGATCTATTGCTACAAGAACTAAGAAGTTTGGCGGAAAGGGAGGCATACTAGCTAACCTGGGAGGCACTAACACTAGGGGTAGGAAAGGAGAAACCAGCAAGGCGAAGGTGAAGGCTCTTGAGGAAATTGAGAATGGTGAAAGGATTCTAATGTGAAAGAATAAACAATGGATGCAAATTAAAGAGACAAATAATCAACACAAAGATATATCATGGTTCACCACAAATGTGGCTACATCCAGACTACAGAGTATTGTATTAATGTAAAAGATCAAATTACAATAGAGAAAGAGGAGAAAATATAAAGTCTCCAGCAATATTACAATGAAGAGTCTTCAAAATTGAAGAGTCACAATAAGAGATGAAAGATATTATGACTGTTGGCGTTCATTTCTCAACAAACTCCAACCTGAAGGACAACCAATGCTGCAACTGATCACCCAATACCCTCCCAAAATTCTTATTTATCTTTTCTTCACAAGCCCAAGAGAAGTCCTTGCACTTTCAAACTTCTCTTTGGCGTCAACCTTTGTAAATATATCTATCGAATTGATCTTGGTATCAATCTTAATAACTTTTAGCTTTCCTTCTTCAACTGAATGATGAACAAAGTGAGCATGTGTGTCAACGTTCTTAGAGAGACGCTATGATGAATGATTATGAGCCATGAAGATAGCACTGCGGCTATGAAAGAACAAATTATACTCATTTTGATGAACTTTCAAGTCACCAAGCAATCGTTGAAGCCAAATCATTTCCCTTGCTCCTTCAAAAAGAGCCAAGTATTCACCCTCAGCTGAAGAAAGAGAAATTCAATGGTGCAACCTTGAAGCCCAACTAATGGAAGCTCTAGCAAACATGAAGGTATATCTAGTGGTGGACCTTCTTTTATCCAAGTCTCTGGCAAGATCAGAATCAATGTAACCTTGCAACTGAACCTCATTTCCTCCAAAACGTAAAGCATAATATCTTTTAGATACCTTAGTATCCACTTGACTGCTTCCCAGTGAGCATTCTCAGGATTTCTCATGAATCTACTCACAACTCCCACCGCATGAGCAATGTCAGGGCAGGTAGAAACCATTGCATACATAATGCTTCCAACTGCAGATTTATAAAGAATTTTATCCATGAATTCCTTTTCTTCTTATTTTTTGGACACAATTCAAAACTTAAACATAAATGACTAGAAAGAGGAAGAGGAACAACTTTTGCATCATCCATGCCAAACCTCTCAACAACTTTATCAATGTATTATTTTTGAGATAAGGTAATTTCCCTCTTCTTCCTATCTCTTGTGATTGTCATGCCAAGAATATTCTTGGCTACCCCTAAGTCCTTCATGTCAAATTTTCTTGCCAATTTCTCCTTTAACTCATTAAATATTCTTTTATTTGTACCAACTACTAACATGTCATCAACATAAAGAAGGAGAATTATGAACTCCCCATTAGGAAGTGTCTTGAAGTAGACACATGGGTCTGATTCACATATTGTGAAACTATTTTCATCCATGAAGTGATTAAATTTTATATACCACTGTCTCAGGGCTTGCTTGAGGCCATACAAACTCCAATTTAGCTTGCAATAAATATGTTCTTGTCCCTTTCATGTATAATTATTCTTCTACATCACAATGTAGGAATGCGGTCTTCACATCAAGTTGTTCCAACTCAAGGTCCCACATTGCTGCTAATCCCAAGACTATTAGGATAGTTGTCATCTTGACAACCGGTGAGAAGATCTCATTAAAATATATCCCCTGCTCTTGATCAAATCCCTTTACCATCAATCTGGCCTTGAAGCATTTTCTTCTTTCATCTTCTTCTTTTATCCGGTATACCCACTTGTTCCTAAGTGGTCTTCAATTTGGTGGAAGAGAGACTAAGTCCCAAGTCTGATTCTTTAGTAGAGAATCCATCTCCTCATGCATCATTGTTTTCCATTTCTCACTATTGACATCTTTGAGAGCAGCTTTAAATGTTGATGGTTCTGAAAATTCGAAGACAAGAATTGAAGGCTCTGCTTCTTCAGCGAACAATAACGCATAATCAGAAAATTTAGAGGGGATTTTCTTCTATCTAGAGGATCTTCTTAATCCTTGATTTTGATTACAACCAATATCATTTGTCATTGAATCATCATTCTAAAAATTAGAATTTTCAATTGGATGAACTATAAGCCGCTTAACTCTGGCTTTTTCCCCCAAAATATGTATCTTTCCTTGATTTTCCTGTGCAAGGCAAATTGCCATATGCAGCGCTGGAGAAAGAAGACTCCATATTACATGAGTTTGTAGTGGATGCAGTTGATGAGGGGTTGTTTAATGCATACAGTTTTGTAGGAGAAGAAGGGTTGCGTACCCCACGCATGGTTGCAGCAGGAGGCTGGCAAATTGTTCCATGCGCGGCTGCAGGAGGCCTCCCATTCTCCTCATCATGCGAGACATACAGCACTTCATGTGGGATTTGTTTGTCAAGTGGGCTCTGTACTCCTTGTTGGATGTGCACTCCACGCTGGTTGTGCACTCCATGTGGGCCAAAGTCTGTGTTACACGGGCCTGCTGCTACTGCGGAGTGCTGAGGATCCACTGCATAGATGAATGACCTGTCAACTGGCAGAGTAGATGCCAATTTCAGGCCTCACGTGGACTATTCTTTGTGCATGGGGCCTTCACTACATTCAGTTGTATTTTCATGTGCAAAGGGGACATAATACTATTGATGCCATGGTGAGTTAGAATAATCTGACACATATGAGTCTTGTCTATAACCAATGTCATTGTAAAACAATGGATTTGTTTCTGTAATAGGGTGCGTAGGAACAAGGGTATTTGGAAAGTACACCACTAGAGGCATAGAAATAGATTGATACATACCAATATCTTAGGAATATTGAGACAAATCATTATTGATACACTCCTGTGAACTATTGTTTTCAAAAATGGAGAAAGGAACATGCTCTATTTTTTATTTTTCTTTAGTTTCTAGAGATGGAAATGAAATCTCTTTGAAGACCACATCTCGGCTATGAATTATCTTCTTCCCAACTGGATCCCACAAGTGGAAACCAAATTGATCTTCTCCATAACCCATGAAGATGCACTACTGAGATATAGAATCCAATTTGCTCCTTTTTTTCTTTAGGAACATGAACAAAAGCTTGATAATCAAACACATGGAGATGAGAATAAGAAATTTGTTTGCCCAACCACTCCTCTTCTAGGATACTGAATTCCAAATGAGATGAAGGACTCTAATTAATTAGATACACAGATGTATTGCAAGCCTCAGCCCAAAACTCCTTGCTTAAACCAGGATTTGAAAGTATGTATCATGCTTTCTCAAGGATAGTTCGGTTGAGTCTTTCCACTGCGCCATTCTCTTGAGTGAATGGGAGAATCTTGATTCTCTGAATACCTTGGTCTGTACAAAAATTATCAAAATCCAAAGAGAAAAATTCTCCTCCATTATCCATTTTCAAGCATTTCATCTTATGACCACTTTGATTTTCAACAAGTGCTTTGAAAATTTAAAATTTTGAAAACACTTCAAATTTGCGAGAAATCATATAAATTCATACCTTCCTTGTACAATCATCAAGAAAAGTGACAAAGTAATTTTTCCCTCCATGAGAGGTTACCTTCATAGGACCGAAGATGTCTAAGTGTATCAACTCCAATGGTGTTGTCTTCTTGTCATGGCCATTCTTCAAGAAGCTGACCCATTTTTGTTTCCCACAAAGGCAATGTTTACAAAAATCAAAATCTGTGGATTGAAGACCGGGTAATTAATCCCAGTTCAGCATAACCTCAATTCCTTTCTTTCTCATGTGACCCAATCTTTGATGCCAAAGAGAGACATCGCTTCCCACAAGAGTCATGGCAGCTCCCACCTCACCAATAGTTTCAACAACATAAAGGCTGCCCACTTTATCGCCTTTTGCGATAACCATAGAACCACTAGTGACTTTCCATTTGTCCGTGAGAGTGGTAAGAAATCCTTGTCTACATAGTTGACTTACGAAAATCAGATTTTTCCTCAATTTAGGAATATGCCAAACATCTTTTAACAGCCATTTAACTCCTCCATGTAAATGCAAACAACATCATCTTTTCCAATAATTTCACATGAATTATTGTCCCCTGAATAAACTTTTCTAAGCTCACCTTCATGGTATTTTGTTAAAAAATCTATGCATGAAGTGGCATGAAAGGAAGCGCCAGAATCTAGGACCCAAGATTCCAATGTTGTGTCTCTTATAGAAAGAATTAAGATGCCATCATCTCTATCATGAGCTATGTTCACTCCATTGTCCAAAACCTTTTGTTGTGCCTTCTTGTATTTTATACAATATCTTTTGACATGGCCAGATTTACCACAAAACCAACAACAGCCTTCTCTTCCTCTAGATTGCGATCTTCTAGCTCATTGTGGCCATCGATTGTAATTATTTCTACCTCTATGCTGGCTTCTTCCTCTATTGTCAGTACTAACCATGGTAAGAGAATCACCAGATGGACTGTCTTTGTTACTTCTTCTCATATATTCACTAAGTAACGTGGCAACCACTTCATCATAGACCAGCTTCTTCTTCATGGAATTTGAAATGCTAACAGCTGTAACTACGAGATCCCAACTATCGGGTAAGGAACACAACAAGATGATGGCTTTGGCTTCATCATCTTGTATCATGCCAACTGAGGTTGCTTGACATAATAAAGTATTTAAATCATTTATATGATTTGAAATCACAGTCCCTTCATTTTTAACTTGTAGAGTCTCTTCATAATGAAGATTTTATTTGCAGCTGATGCCATCTCATACATGCTCTGAAGTTTGTCCCAAATTTATTTTGTTATTTTTTTTTTCAAGATATTGAACAAGACATTTTGCGATAGCGAAAGAAATATTGATGTCATCACTTTATCATCAATTTTCTTCCAATCTTCATCTAACATCGCAGCTGGTTTCTTAGTTTTTCCTTCTAGTGCAATTGATAAATCTTGCTTGATCAACAAGGAACACATCTGCACTTTGCACGGGATGAAGTTCTTGCATGTGAATTTCTCCACTTTTGTATCCTCCATCTTTCTAAAAATTCAACCCCAATTTCCAATCTGCACAACCTATGCTCTGATACCAATTGAAAGGATTCTAATGTGAAAGAATAAACAACACATGCAAATTAAAAGAGACAAATAATCAACACAGAGATTTATCCTGGTTTACCACAAATGTGGCTACATCCAGACTAGAGAGTATTGTATTAATGTAAAAGATCAAATTACAAATGAGCAGGAGCAACAAGTATAAAGTCTCTAGCAATATTACAATGAAGAGTCTTCAAAATTGAAGAGACGAAAGATATTATGACTGTTGGCCTTCATTTCTCAACAAATGGCACCCTGGCATCAATGAGGCAATTTGTAACAAATGGAAGTGAGCACCTCCTAGAACCTAAGAAGCAATGAAAGTCATTAGTTGGAACATTAGAGGCCTAAATGGCCTAGAAAAGGGTTGTCTTCTCAAGCATTGTATTGAGGTGGAGTGCCCAGACATAATAATTGTGCAAGAAACCAAGGTGTATAAAGAATTTTTCATTGAAATTATGCAAAGAATCTGGAGAAATAGCCATGCAGTGGCTATTAGTGCCCTTGGCTTGGCTTGGGGAATCGTTATCCTATGGAAAAAGGAAATTATTGAGGGAGTGGAAGGGGATGCCACAACCTTTTTTTTCCTTCCTATTAAGATAGTTCATAAAGGTGGTATGAAAGAACATTACATAACTATCATTACCATCAGTATCTATCAAAAGAACCAACCCTCCCTTTATAAAATTACATCCAAAAGCCCATATACATAGATATAGCTTGTTGTATGCTAAAAAGGAATACACTATAAAATTAACTAGTCCCATTGTCCCATAATGTTATTACTGCATTCAGCCTTGTCACATTCAAAGGCCCCAATGGGGGGATCCATGGAAAATAGGATGTTTGCTTCATCTTCCCAGTTCATTTCTTTGTCATCTCAATTTTTACTAATCAGCAAGTTCCACTTTTTAATATCAATCCCTTTCTCTTTAAAAAAAATTTCAGACTGTCCATCTCTTCTTTCTTTAGCTCATCAGCATAATTGTCAAATTAATTAGCTGATAAAATGTTTTCTTTGCAGATTATCGTGGCCCCTTCCAGCACCAAGATCATGAATCTATCTTTGGGAATATCCAAGACTGCAGACACTTGATACATGATATGAAAATAGGTGAGTTTACAATTAAACTTAGTAAGCACCCTCCTCTTCTATTGGAAACCATCTTCATTTCTCCTCTTCTAGAGAAACCATAAATTTTAGCAATAAGAGAAAACCAAAATAAATTTCTCGAGAAATACCAAAAGGCACTGCAAAATCTGCTAAGACTTCTTTCCATGAAAACCCTAGTCTACTATTTCAAATAATAGAACTACCAAGAAATAAACACCAAACTCTAGAAGCAAATTTGCATTAAAAAAATATGCTCAAAAGATTCATAACAACCACAAATAGAGCATAAAATAGGTTCAATAAAAATAGAGGTTAAACAAGATCCCACATCAAGCCTCTTAAGAATCAAAATCCATCTGAAACACAAAATTTTAGGTTCCACATGGGAATGCCAAACATATCAAACACATGGTGTCATCTAGAGACCGACCAATTAAAACCCCAGCTCAGATTAATTTTCTCAAAAATGGAAGTATTATCTTTTAGTATATTATAAATAGACCTAGTAGAAGCACTAAATAAAAAACCACCATCAGACCACTTGATCTGATTAAAAGCTTGGTTAGTATCTAAAGCTTTCCTAGGAAAAAAGAGACCAATAGCTTTAGAAATCATAGAGTATGTCTTCTTTTGTGAAGGAGGAACCTTGAATTTGTTTATGATTTACTCCCAGGTACTCAATCAGTTGTCAACCAAAACATCATTAATGAGAGAAATGCCTTTTCTATTCCAGGCTCTAGTAGAGAAGCCTTGGGTGAGAGATAATCATTTTTTATTCGCGTAACTACCCCACTAGATAGATCTGTCCAAAACATAGAAGGTAGTAGAGCTTCCAATAACATTTTAGAGAAAATCCAACCTCTCACCTGAGTCCATGCCTTCCAAATGGAAGCAAAAACCTCCGAGATAGAGAATTTCATATCAAACTAACCAAACACTATATCAACAAGGGGCACATTATTCTATTTTTTTACCTATTTTGATGGTATATTTTTTAATGTTATTCCTAACCAGAACTTTCCAGAGATCATCTCAATATAGGCTATTCAAAATCCATTTGGCTGCTAGGGCTGCCCCATGCACCTACAAATCTTAGAGACCAAGTCCCCCAAACTTTGTCAGAGTACAACATCAATCCCATCTAACATAATGTCTTTTCTTTTTGCCCATTTCGTCCGACCACAAGAAGTCTCTTAGAATTTTATAAATTTTGTTTCTTTGATATTTAGAAAATGACCACAAAGAGGCATAGTAAATAACATGGGATGCCAATACATTCTGTACCACTTGTACTCTTTCGGCTAGAGATAACATGTAAGTTTGCCACTTTAAATGTTTCCTAAATTTTTTTGAGTAAATCCACTACCGCATATCCTTAAGAGTTGGTTCAACTGTAAAAGGGATACCAAGATATCTAACAATGGTGTGGGTCATTCCATAGCCACCCTCTTTCAGTTATCCAATCTATAAAATTATCATTTTATCCTAGCATGGTCAATTTGTGGGGAGTAACCTTTGCCCCTGCTACCAAACAAAAATATTGTAATCTATTCATGGTATTATCAAAATTTCCCAAGGAGAGTTCAAGGAATAGGGCAGTGTCATTCGCAAGCTATGTATTAACCAACTCATCTCCATTGGGTAAGGTTATACCTCGTACAGGAGGGCCAAGCTCAGTGGCTCTAAGAATATAGAATAGAGCATCAGCACCAATGACAAATAAAGATGGGGAGATGGGGCACCACTGTCTAGTAGTTCTTTGTAGCCATATAGGTTCATAAATTTCTCCATTCACTTATATGACTGTAGAAGAGTATTTGATTAAGACAGATCCATCTGAAATAGTTAGGGGGAAATCCAAGTGCTTGAAGAGTGTTGATTAAAAAAGGTCATTCCACTCTATCATATGCTTTCCCAAAATCCAGAAGAACCATAACAACATTATGACCATCATTCTTAGCCCAATTCATTGCCTCCCAACTAGTAATTACATTCTCAAGAATCAATCTACTCTAAATGAACCCTGTTTTAGTAGCCGAGATGAATTTTCCCATGATATTTGTAATCCTCCTCACAAGGAATTTGGCAATATTCTTGTAAGATAGATTCAAAAGTGTAATAGGTATCCAATTTTTAACCTGTGATCTATTTCCATTCTTGGGAATCAATTTTATAATGCGCCTATTGATCTTCTCTCCCAAAGTACCTCTATCAAAAGCCACATTATATACCTCTAATAGTTGTTGGTGAATCCACTATGTTTTCTTTATATAATTCAATAGGCAATCCATCTAGGTCGAGAGATTTTTCATTAGCCATGGCGCCAATAGCATCCTCAATTTCCTTAAGGCTAATGTTTTGTACTAACTTCTAATATTCATCCTTGTTAATCTTCTTTGTGATAAGCTTCACACATTCATCCAAAGCTATGCGACTGTTACAACTATATTCAGAAGTAAATATCTCCTTATAAAAACTATAGAATGCACCCAGTATTTATTTATTATCTTTGGACAAGCCCGAGCGAGTTTGATTTTCTTCAATGATTTCCCTCTTTTTTTTTGCATTGATGTTCTTGAAAAAGTATTTGGTTCCCCTATCTCCTTCCTTAAGCTAGTTCATCCTAGCCCTGAATTTGTGCCCCTGTATATCATAATTATGATGTCTTCTCCACATGTTTTTGGTGTTGACTAACTTTTTCTCTAAATGTACATTTTGTCCCTCATTTTGTAGCAATTCCTCAAGTTGCTTACCAATATTTTGAAACAGCTTCCTCCATAATTCTACCAAGTGGCTCTAATGTGCTCTTGGGGAGGAGGATCCACTACTAAATTACCATTCTGATGGCATCATAAGTGTATTTTTCTTGTAGTAAGGAAACATTTTGTTTAAATAACTTACCCTTATGTTTCCCATGATTTACCTTCTAGAGAGAATCAATAGTAACCTCAAAATATATAGGAGAGTGATCAGATATACTGGCTGAAGAGACTCTAATAGGGTAGGTTTTAGAACCTTGAGTGGCACCATAAAAAATAGAATTAAGATATATTCTATCTAATCTACAGTAGACTCCCTATTTTCCCATCTGATTGTTACACCATGTATACCAGATTCCTCTACCTTCATACTTCTTTGTATCTATAGCATCCTTTAGATTAAAGCTCCTTTTAAAACTTGTCCAAAAGAAAAATTCATCACCTTTCTAGTTATGAGTAATACTCTCACATTTTTCCTCTTTATTTTCGGTCATTTTAAAATCTCCCACAAAAATCCAATGTGCCTTGGGTAGGTTATTAGATAGCCAATCCCAAAAAATGGCTCTGTCTTTGTATTCATTGGTTGCATACACATTACAAATTGCCATCATCTTGTCCTCAAATTTGATTAGAATCCAATGTTCTCTCTGGCATGGGGAAGATCCTTCTGCCTTGAATTTCTTAGTCCATTTAAGGTTGATAAGAAATAAAGTACCCCCTTGACCCTTGTCATTATTAGTAAGGTGACACATGGCCTTGTGGGACAAGAATTTCAACTTATTATAGGCTTGGTATCCTACGACCTTGATTTCTTGTAGATAATGATATCCTTGTATTTTAGTCCATTACACCACTTCTTGACAATGTACTTACTATCCCGCATTTCAAGACAACAAACATTCCAATTATGTGTACAACATCATTACAAACAAATTGGGAGGGAATTTCTCTACGATTATACAATAGGTTAAAACATTCAGGTATTTCAGTGTGTTGTTTTTGTTTTCTTCCCTTGTCTTTATTCTTGGACAGAGATTGTGTCTCTACCATCTTTCATTTATTTTTAGCATTCTCACTAAGAACCTCAATAAAATTTTCTACAGTTTCTATCACCATGTCACCCGATGTTTCATAGGGGACAATTTGTTTGTTACTATTTTCCTCAAGAGCTTCTATGCATTCAGGTGCAACTTTTCTTTGGTCTAAAGATGGCTTCTGCAGCTTCCTATAGGTCTCAACTTTCTCTTTGTTGTTTTCCAAAGCAATTTACTGGGCATTTTTTTTCTATTAACATCATTAATTCTAAAGTGCTCATTATTATTCACACAATAACCGTGCTTTGGTTGACAACTAGTTGAGTGGAGATGCATATTATCAGAAATATTTTTTGTAGGGATAATCTCTAACTCATCCTCAAAAAGGGGGTTTGAAAGGGAAACAAATTTCTACCCCAGTAATATCGAATTCAAAATTACCTATACTATCTTGCTTATGAGCGTTATTAGTGTCTTTTTCCTTGATATTCTTAGAAGAATTCTTAGCACTGTTATTCAAAACATCCTCCACATTCTTATTAACACCACCATTTATATTTTTAATAGAAACCTCAAAGGTTATTTGAATGTTCAAAAGAGAGGGACACTCTATCCTCGTGTGCCCATTAAGCTTACAGTGAAAGCGAGGACCTAAATTACCAAGAGGAAAAAATTTCCATTCAAAGGACACCCCTTCAAGTTCAAGAGAAATCATCTCAGGGAAATGAATTTATGGTTCTAGGACAATGAGAGCCCTAGCATTCAAATGTGGAAGAGTAACTTTGGAGTCCTCAACTTGCAGGACCGAACCCAGAGGTTTTAAAATCTGGGGAATGAAAGGCCAGAATTCTGGGTGAGCGTTTTTAATTTCTACCCACAGGGGAGAAGATCTAGTGTCCATATTATAAAAATTACCATTAGGTGACCAAGGGAAATCCCTTGACAAAGACTTTCCCACGTTCCAAAAACCCTTTTTGAGAAATTGTTCTTGCATGCTATTATTTTTAATTAAGATCACAAACAATCCTTTCTGCACCATCCTACTGAAATTGACATAAATTCCAAGTTTTTTAACCTATACATTGTTAAACTAGTCATCAAGATATTTTGTAGCTGGTAAGAATTTATTATCCATGCAAACAAAGAAAATAGAAACATTCTTTAACCTATTTTTCTCAGTTTTGATGGCTCTTACCATGTCTTCATTTGGGGTAAATGAAAGTGTTTTCAACCCAAGACGAGGGAGCTTACCCTTTTCTCCTCCTCCGGGGTCTGCATTTTCGAAGAAGCCACCATTTCCCGTTCCACATCCGTCAACTCTGGAAGTCATTCCTCCATTGGCTTCGTTGGCATCATTTCAGAGGATTCTTTCATTAAAACTCTTTGTTTCTGGGCACTTGGTACCAGTATTATCTACCAGAATATCTTTGAAGGAGGGCTTACTAAAAACTTCTGGAGATTGTCTATTAATACCATTATCATGATCATTAACACCCATATCCCTCTCATCATGTATGCATACGTCATCCGCACACTCCATATAAGATAAATCATTCACTGTGAAGATCTCAAATGATGGACCCTAAATGGCACTAGAGAATGAAAGAAAGCACAAACAAGGGAACATAAATGCAAACCGAGAACAAATGCAAACAGACATACAAAGCAGAGACCAAAGAAAAAATATAGGACACATGACACCACCAAACCATGCCACATGTACTCTGCAAGTATGGGCAAAGGCATCCACTTGCCCAACTCATAAAGCTCTATTTTCCAACTTCTCTAATTTTTGGTCAGTATCGAATGCCACAACCTTTATCATTACCATAATATGCAATATGACTAGGTATAGTGATAGATTCTTGGTTACTAATGTTTATAGCCCTAATAATGTTTGGGATAGGGCTGAGCTGTGGAATTATCTTAGAAATTTTAGGATGTCTTATTTCTTAGATCACTGATTGGTAGAAGGTGATTTTAATGAAATCCTTTCTCCTAAGGATAAGAGAGGTGGTAAGGCTTTTGGGGACAATGGATCTATGACTTTCATAAGTTTTTGGTCAAGATCTCTCCCTTACTGATATTAAACTCAAAAGAGGTTGGTTCACTTGGAACAACAGAAGGGTCGGAAATGACAACATTGCCAATAGATTGGATATATTCTTGATCGGATATGACTGGATATTGAGTTCAAAATTCTTCACTACTAAGGTTATTTTCTTTGGAGGATTAGATCATTGGCCTATCTCCCTATCAGTGCAAAAATCCTTTAAGCCTCATCGATGCCCTTTAAAGATGGATTCCTTGTGGTATGCAGTGTATGATTTTGAACAGAAGTTAGCAGAATGGTGGAATAATAACATTAAGGGATGCCTGCGATACATTCTTTTCAGGAAACTAAAGGAAGTTAAACAACAAGTCAGGTCATGGAATAAGAATCTTTTTGGGGTTCTATTTTTCAAGAAAGGCAAGGTGGAACATGAATTGCATAGGGTTGAAGAGGACATTGCTGAAAAATGGCTCACTTCTGAGCTCCGTGTGAAGGAAGCAAAATTATTGAAGGACCACAGTATTGTACTTTAGATGGCAGAAATTTTTTGGCACCAGAAATCAAGGGTCATCTCGTTGCTAAATGGTGACAAGAATTCTAGCTTCTTTCATCTAACAACAAAAATCAGAAGACAACATAATCTGAACTCTAGGACTTTTACTTCAGATGGAAACTCTCTTCAAGATAACGAGGCGATCAGAGATGTTGGAAAAAACTTCTTCCAAGATTTACTCAGTGCACATGAAATAGTGGATAAGGAAGCTCATGATGATCTGCTCCATAATATTAAAAGTTGTATTACTGAGGACCAGATAGGCTTCCAGATTGAATTTTTTTTTTAAATATTTCGGCATATTGTGGGGGAGGATGTGTCGGGTGCAGTGGACGAGTATAGGTGTGACAAATCAATTCTCAAATATTTGAACTCCACCTTCATTGCACTCAATACTAAGTTTCGGGACCCAAGTTGCTTTGACCAATATATACGTATTTCTCTTTGTAATGCAATCTGCAAGGTAGTGGCTACGACCATGGCAACAAGGTTAAAGAAATGTTTGAGAACGTCATCTCGACTGAAGCGAATGGGTTCCTGAAAAATAGACAAATTCTGGATGGGGTTATCATATCCCATGAAGTCATCCACTATTTAAAACAAGGAAAAAGATGGTATGGTTATCAAATTGAATATGAACAAGGTGCATGACAGGGTTTCAATGGAGTTCCTTATCAGTATCATGAGGAAGATGGGATTCTCCTACTCATGGTGGAAGTGGGTCTTCAGTTGTATTTCCACTGCCTGTTATGTTGTCCCTTTTAATGGAGTTCCTACTGATTTGAGAAATTGAGAAATTTCCTTTAATGGGCTAGACAGGTGAAAACATGCTAGTCTGGGGGAGATAGAGGTAGTGGCCAAGTCTCAGGTAAGGCTGCTTTCAAAGAACATTTTTGCAACCTTGAGAAGGTAGATTGTGTGTGCAGTAATGGATGGTATAAGCATAATATCCCAAATCCGAACTCTTTCCTATGGAACGCAGGAAGACGCATGGTCGTTACATGGCACGGGCTGAAGATATATGGGTGGGAGGGGCCATCAAAGTGTGTTATGTGTGACGTTAAGGAAGAAGACAATGATTACCTCTTCATACATTGCAACTTTGCTCGCCATTTATGGAATTCTTTTTTGAATAGATGGAATTTAGTATTGGTGTTCTCCAAGTGCATTCCTTAGCTCCTGGCGAGTTGGAATCAGAAAATTCGTAGCCCTAGTCTCAAGATTATTTGGAAGGCTACCCCGACCATTACTGTGTGGAGAATTTAGCTTAAACAAAATCGAAGCATTTTTCAAAATAAAGGAAGATTTGCTAAGAGTATATGGGATAAGGTGGAAAGTTCTTTGGCTAAAATTGGAGAAGTCCAGAAAAGTCATGATAGAGAACTGCATGCATGCGATAAAATTTATAAATTTATAAACTTACAAACTAAAAATTCATTTGTATTTTCAATCATTGAATTTTTATTTTCAATCATATAAATTGTTTGGTTATTTAAAATATATTAAATGAACTATATCTATATCTATATCATATAGATAGCACTATCTTTATTAAGACAAATAGATAAACATTGCTGAAAGGTGAAAGGTTAATGTGATGTAAAACATGAGAAGCGATGGTCCCTTTAAATTCGGTAACTTTTGAACTTTTTATTTTATAACCAAGTCTAGTCTTTGCCTAACCCAACTGTAGGAGTGATACAAAAAGTTTTCTTATGTTGCACGTGCGAACATATCGCTCAAAAGAGATCATACGAGGAAACATAATCGACCTGCAAGTAAAACGCTGCATAATAACCAACCAATAATAAATTTACATCAAACATTACTTTAGAGAGTGAAATCTTATAATATTCAATCAATTGACTTGAATAATTTAGCATATTTTGTTGACTTTACATTAGGCAGAGACGTTATAGAATAGATAATCTTCACCGAATTCACATTAGATAATTGCAAATGTTTATAAAAAGATCAAAATTTCCATTTAGTTAACAAATCTTTACTATACGATCCGCAAAGTCAACAGACTAATTTGTTATGAACATTCTTACCTAGATGAGTCTATAAAAACGTGCAGAGCAGAAAATCTTGTGTGATATTCTAACTCAATAAGAATGGCAGAAGATCTGTGTGCTCAATTCTTTTCAAGTATCTCTGTTCCTCAACATCATCTGAATCTGCCTAAAGCTGTTAGGTTGGATGAGGAAAATACACAAGAGCCGATTCTTCAGTCAGAGGAAGCAATAAAGCGCAAAAGAAATGAGAGTGCAACCTTATCTGAAAACAAGAGAAGAAAAAAGATGAGACAGTTATTCTTCACTTTGGAATCTCTTCTTCCTGTTTCCAGAACTCAAAAGGTAATTAAACGACACCTTCCCAAGAATATTATTCTATTTTCTGTAAGTTATTATTGCTTTAACTTCTCACTCTCATCCAGTGTTGCTAATTTTTCAAGACTCTGTGGTATGTTTCAGTTAACAAGATATGACATAATAGAAGAATCGGGTAAGTATATCCAAAATCTTCAAAACAAAGCCCAGGAGCTTCAGAAGAGGAAGGCCCAGTTGTTAATGGATCATAATTCATCAACAATTGATGTGGTTATAGATATTTATAAAGATGAAATAGTTATAATAAGAATTACATCCTCAAGAATGCCTCGCTCTCTCTGCAAGATGTATGAAGTGGTTGAAGGTCGCGGTTTGGAGATAGAGAGAGCAGATGTTTACAGAGGGGACTCACTTGTCTTCCTCTATATTCACGCTACATTAATTGTGAGCATAGATGACCATTACACATTACAAATTAACAAAGCGAGAACATGTCTGAAGGTTACTTTACAAAATATTTACTAGTTAGGACTGAACCATCACCTGTTATATGTTTTTTAAACTGTTATTGTATTGTGATGAGGCTAATGAACCGTTCTGTCAATCTGGGTTCATGCATAAATACCCGAATACATCAAATCCTCATTATGTACGTGAAAAATACAGAATTGGTGTATTTTGAGAAGTGGTTAATATTGTCTAATTCCCTTGTTTAGTAGAACAGATGCCAGTCTATATAGTTATTAAAAGGAAAACATTTGTGTATCCACTTAATAAGTTTGGAAGACTTTAGCAATTTGTGTATCCACTGTGTAAGTTATTCTCATAGGAAGACATTAAACAATCTACAATTACAAGTGTTAAATCAATAAATTTTAATTTAAACATAGGTTTAAAAGAAAGGGAAAATGAAAGGAGTTATGACTATAATTGAAACAATTTTGTGACTAGAGTGGTGAAAGTTATAACTTTCTAATTCATAAATCAAATCATATGTTAATAGTTTTCAAAATATTAATTGCTTTTCATTTATTCTATAAGACATCATATTTTGAAGCCGGTAGGCTTATTTTAAGGGAGACATCTGCTGGATTGTTCGGATAATCCGGTGGATGTCTTACGCCGTGCTAGGAAACCTTGTTTACGCAACACCTTGCAGCTAGAGTTTCAGTATGGAAAACACAGTTTTTTTGTGCAAGTTTTGCATTTTAGGCAGAAATACCATCAGATATCCCTGGAATGATTGTTTCGAACGAAAACGGTGTTTCATCCGTCCAGAAAAGAAAGCAGCGTGATGGAGGTTGTCAACCAGTGGGTTTTCTTCTATTCCAACTTAGAACTTCTCCCTCCTTATCTGTTCGATCTGCTCTCTTGGAGTTGTCATTTCATTCACACAGCTCGACAACCAAATAAATCAAACACAGAGAGTTCGAACAAAGAAACATTGAAAGCAATTGCATATTAAAATACATACGAATCAAACAACTCATACCATAAATCCAAGCCAAAATTTTTATATGATTTAGCTTACTGAAATTTTATATTTTTTTAATGTAATGTATTCTTGAAGTGTTTTAAATGAAGTTATATTTTAATAATTAGTGATATATTCACTAAATAGAAAAGATAAAAAATAATCTCTTAATTATACGCAAAATATACATTTTACACACTTCCCATTAGTCTTTATTAATATTATACCTTCAACATCTTATTTAGGTGATAAGTAGGAGATATTTTCTACAAGTTAAATTTGTGGTATTGCTATCAGGATTCAACTATGTAGTTTTGTTGATTCAAACTCATTGACCCATATCGTGAGTATTGGTTCACAAGATCCAGTCTCTCATCAGAACGAAAGGAACACTAAGCACTCATCCCATCCATGTGATGCTCATAGAGGTGAAGCACACAGATTGAATATTTCGGATATGTTTACATTAGGATTGTTGAAGATTTCCCATTATTTTCCATGATTTCTCCTAATTTTATTCATGAAATAATTTATCACACAATCACAATAGACAAAGAAACAATGCGATAGAGAAAGGGATATAGGGAAGAGGAAATATGGATAAATAGAGATTGAAATGCAAATAGATATACACAGAGAGAGAGAGAGAGAGAGAGAGAGAGAGAGAGAGAGAGAGAGAGAGAGAGAGAGAGAGAGAGAGAGAGAGTTATGTATGTATAGAGTCATTCATACAAAAGGCTATATAAATAAATACATATAGAACTATAGATCTCCATATATGCATACATAGACAAATATAATATATGTAATTGTATATAGATGTGTAGTGTATGCTAAATTTATAAGCATACATTTTTATGTCTTCATAACCCGTACGGGTTATGTAAATGATGTCTTTAGTTTAACATAACCCGCACAAGTTATGTAGAAATTCAAATTGTAGTTTTTGTTTTGAAAACCCATGTGGGTTATTTGGCACATATGGACCCATACACATTTTGGCTTGGTAAGAGGGTTGTAAAATGGACCTATGGCTTCCAAACCCATTTTCCCTCCATATTTGTCCCTTTACACATTTTTTCATCTTCCAAGATAATTTCTCGACTTCATCATCATCAAGTTTACAATGATCAAGTTAATATCTCTAAAATTACCACCATAATCTCACACACCTTCTCAACTTTCTAACCATATAATTGTTTTTTAAATTTTTGGACAACATTAGCATAGTAAACTTTAATTTTCTTTACTAGTGTCTTGACATCCCTCAGAGACATATGTCTACCATTTTTTTAATAAGTTTTGATCTACTTGGGCAAATTGAAAACAAATTTCATATTACTATTCTAAACTAGACTCTATAGACTTTAAAAAAAAAATTGTATTTTCAATTATTTTGATGCAAGTTCTGCCCAATGCAGTAATAGGTACCAGATTTTCAAGATGCGATCACTTCAAAAAATAGTAAAAAAAATACTCAACAAAAAATTTAAAAAAATACACAACTTCTAGATCTCACTCTTACCTATCATCCTACCAAATGTTTTTGAAAATACTAAATCTAACTATTTATTTTGTGAAGCAGATGAAAACAAATATGTTATGTTTTTTTCTGAAAAAATCAAGAACAATTTTTCATCCGTGGCGAGTTTGACTCTCTTAATATTATCCATTTTTAAAAAAACTTTAGTAGTTTAGAAACTATATTCAGAGTACTACAATGCTTATTCTTTCCACAACTCCTATTTTTTAGCACACAACCCTCGAATTTCTCATTGGAGTTAAGATTTACCTTATTTTAGAAAAAAAAAATATGGCCACTTATACCCCTCTTTTTCTTCACCATCTTGGTTCACTTACCTAAAACATGACAAGGGTTTTTAATCTAAACCTTCTAGATATCTTCATGAATCACATTTTCCAATCATCCTTTCTCATCCAGGAAACATAAAACTAAGTTCAACAAATAATCTCCAACTCTAGGACTTGCAACTATCTGCACAACATGAGAGAAGATAAAAGTAGTCCTACCCCAAGTACAATTAAGAACACTTCCTCTAAAATTATACCTCCTCTGAGTGTGTCTAATGCTTCCTCTAGTGTTATGCATGAGACTCCTTTCCTCATAAATTCTATATCTCCTCTAATTTTTCCTATTGCCACCTCATGTATTCTAGAAAACATCCCTCCTCTACTAGAAAAATCATTGGAATAAAACATCTACAAATGATACAACCTTTCCTCCATAAGTCCATGTCTTGAGTAATTGTGACTAATTTCTCCTCAAGTTCTCAACAAATCATCATATTATTCTTAAAATATCAAGTACAAAAATAATAATCTATTTCCTCCTTTCTCCTTGAAGATATACAAACATGACTCCAAGCCTACTCTTTTCTTCATAGAAAAATATGGTGCTCTTCATTCAACCAAACATCCTCAAGCAAGAAGTTGGCTCAAGATACCTCAATTACCTCCAAATTCTGGTATATTGTCTTTTATACTCTCTAAAGAACAAATATCTAATCAAATTTTACCTTGCAATGTGAGTTATAAAAATTAGACGAGTCATTTATATGTACCGAGAAATAACAAAAGTTCCTTTCACCTTAGACAGATTGAAAAAATTATACTATTCTTCAACTTTCTAGAAGGAGACCTTTGGCACACTGAATGAAATTCATCTATACATGTACAATTTTATAATAATAATATTTAAATTCTTTCTATTAAAATGTTAGACTCTTTCTGAACAAGAAAGGCTCTTTCCTGAATAATTAAACACCTCTTGTCAACTCTACTTCCTTCAGCAATTAGAGAAGAAATTATAGTTTCTAGACTAGGATTCATTTTGTTCAATGAAAAAAAAATATGATCAATACTTGAAGGAACACTACTTAGTAAGATTGTCTTGACATCATCATTGTGAAATTTGAATTTTACACTTGCATGTTAATTAAGAAGAGAAAAAATGTACTTATCTTTTGAACAATATTATCTCCCTTTTTCATCTTCAACCTAAATTTTTTTTTCTTTATGGATTTTTTAGTACTTGAATCCTATGAGAAAAAAAAAGTATCAAGCGTATAAAATGTTTCCTTCAATTTCTTCATTAGATTAAATTGATAAAAATATGCATCTAATAAATCAATATCAATAAATGTTATGACCTTACAATCCTTAGCCATCCATTTTGTTGCTCCATCCACAGTTTGTGGCCTTTTAGGATTACTCTCACAATGCCCACAAAAATAATTTTCAATTAAAGGATATTGTATTTAAATTTCCCAAGTGTAAAAGTGATAACCTTAAGATATTGTAATAGTAGTTAATTTTTCCATTTTGATATCCTTGCACTCCAATAAATAGAAACTACTTGAGAGTATTGTACCATGATTTTTGAAGCTTCCTTACAAAAGACATAAATTGATACATACCTATAACAATGTGCACCTATCATTTGATGCAATACATGAATGATAAAAATAGAATCCTCTACCATTTTGCCTTACAAGAGGAGACAAAATCTACATATAGTGTTTTTGGATGGCTACATGAGACCAAAACTTCTTTTGCAGATAGTTACATAACAACCTCCTCAAACTGACATGGCACTTTCTTTCTATATACTTTCAACTATAAGACTTTCAACTACAATGTCTAATTAAATAGTGAAGAAAACCAAACAATGAACAGAAGACGACACAAGCTATAAAAATAGCACAAGACTTGTCACATTCTCAACAAATTTTGCTAAATTTCTTCAGAGTTGGTAACCAATGAAAGGGTCTTCTTCACCGATATGCTTTCACACCCCTTCATAATAATTCATCACACAAGGACATAATCTATATTTTCTCTAATACAATCTAAGAGAGTGGAGAAGAAGGGAAGAACATTGCAAATTTTATTATCTTAGCTGATACCCTTAAATATGCAACACGTAAAAACCAATGAAGATAACCACTTATAGATGATAGATTCAAATAGAGATAGCAATTTACAGATATCTTCAATTTACTAACAACATCCTAAATGTTTGAATATGTCAATAAGGACCACAAATATTGGGACATTTAAACTATAAATTACTAGAGGATAATAATTTTTAAGTACTAGGTCTATTTTCATGTCTTCCATGCTTCCATCTATAATGCTAAGGTATCTTAGGGAACGTGATTTTCACTTTCTATCTTTAGTTTTAGGCATATCCTCTACACTTGGGGAACCATGTTTAGTCTTTATTTCTCCTATTTTTATGTACATCCCATAACTCCTCACTTTCTCTTTTTCCCTTTTAATTTTCACTTGTCCTATGTACTTTATTTAGATTTATACATTGTCTATGTTTGTATTTTTCAATATACCTATACAAAAAACTAGTTGATTTCATACTGTTACATCATACTTTCTGGATATTTTCATCTAATTTCTTATTTTTATGTCTAACTTATTAGATTTTAAATCAATTTTATCTCCTTTTACACAATTCTATGATAATTGGCTATTTCACATCAATATTGCATGGATGCATATTTCTTCTTGGAACATTATGCATTGAATTTATATATTGTCACGTCATTATCCTGAAAATTACTTGTTGCACATCTTCACTATATGATGATTCTAAACCCATGCCTATTGATCCTTGACTATATTTTAATTAAATTTTAGAGTGACTCTTTTTTTGGGAAAGTATCATGACTTTTCTTATGACACATTAAGGTTGGATTTCCATATCTTGCATTAAAGGTCATTATGCATTTCTTCTTACATGTTTTCATTTTATTATTGCATCAATACACTTAGGGGACACTATTCATATCCCCTCATATCTTATGTACTCATGTTACATTTGCATTAGGGGCATAAAACTATTCTATCTTTATACAACATGTGTTTTAATATATATACATTAAGGGAAATCATGCATGCCTTACATAACTTATGTATTTAATTACTCCATTTTTTCCACTTTGATTATAGCATTGTTTCTTATCTAAATGTTTGTGCTTCTCTCAGGAAATTATTATGTATTGATCTATGGTACCTACATATAGATAGTAACATAGGTTTAGATCACACATGTTAATTATATCATCACTTTTTATCATTTGCAAAATATTTTCCATATGCGTCTATTTCATTCTCATTCACAAAGTATTGTTTCCTCGTACTCACATTCATTTGCATATGCTTCATTTATCAAAATCTTTTTCATTTATATTCATTGTACTTATTACAAAGATCTATCATCCATTAAAGGATGCATTTACATGAGCCACTCTTCTTCATTTTTGGTTATCATAGGCTCTTGCCTTGATCATGGCTTTATGCCCTTATTATTATCTCTTATAGACATGAAGGAACATAGAAAAATTTATGAGATGAGATGTTTAAGATAAGCAAGAGAAATAATCTACTAATTACACAATTGAAGTATAGAAGTGTAGGGAAATTTCATGGTTATTGGTATCCCCTAACAATTGGATTGAGTTTGGTATATAATCAATACAAATTTTCATTGAGCAATCAAGAGGTCAATAGTAGCTAGTGTTGACCATGATAAATATAAAATTTAGGTCTTAGTTGTATAATCTTAGACATCGAACTAAGCATATTTCTAATTATATTTATAAATATTATATTCAACACCACCAATTTATTTCTGGAAAATAGTTTATATTTAAATACATACATCTTATTACATTAACCCGTGCCACATTCAGCGATAACTTTAGTGGCGATTATTCGCCAATTGGCGAATGTCGCATGTCGGTGAGCGGGGAATTGGCAATTGTTTTACATATATTCGTTTCACCCTATCGCCTGGCCATTATTAATATTTGGTCCAATGCCCGGGCCCATCGCCCCGCGCGATATTTAATTTTATACTTTTATTACACATTATCGCCAATGGAATCTAATTTTTGGTCCCCATAAAATTTAAAAATTCGCCTATAATTTCTAGGCAGCCCCAAATGGATGGCCTATATTCGCCACTAGTTTTATAAATATATTTATAGGCGGCCCCAAATTCGCCCGGCATTTTGCGGACGCGTGTCTCAAACCGACCCCAATTTGCCAACTTTATTATTCAT
>MU224434.1:229056-239874 GCA_018584345.1 Thuja plicata | reverse complement strand
TTATCCTAGCCGTGAATATATCATTAAAAAACCAAGTATTCAAGAGCTATGAACATCATGAGATATCAAACTGCCCCAAAACCATACAAAACGGGAGCAGATGACCAAAGAACCCTACACCCTCCCAATTATATCTGAAGAGGATAAACCTTTATCCTAAAAACCACCCATAATAGAGTGCCCTGAGAGTTACATTACAGTGCAGAAGACGACATACAATGCTGGCATTATAAAAAGCCGAACCAGCAATCGATCTATATTGCGACAACATGACAAACTCAAAATAACAAGGACCTCCTAATAATCATCTCAGTTTGATCTTACCATGACAATGGCAAGGACATCCGACATATCTGAAAAGCCGAGGACAATTCATCTGATGAAGCCGAAGAATCCTCAGGGACGTCATTGTTTGTAGAAGAAGAGGCAACCAAACCCCCGTTCTAGGAAAAAGTCGAAATTAAATCAATACTATCGAACAAGTGGTATACATCTGCAATTACCGAGGCTGGTATATACTCGACCAATTTCTCCATGTCCTCCCTAAAAGCCAACAAATTTCTTCCCGCAACCCTCATTTTGAAGTCATATAACTTAACAAATTCCATATCTTTGTCAAGACGCCCAGGTGGGAAAAGCCCGCCCACCCATGCCTGAGAGCCTCGTAAACTGTAGACCATGACTGCTCTGTGAACACTCTCAGCGGAGGCAAAATCTTCACGCACGACTTTGGCCAGCATTTCCATGAACGGAATATAATCTTGCATCCTGTCATAAGAGTTGGAGAGGAAAATTGAGAGGACTTGACAATGGAATAGTGCATTTTCAACCTCCTCTGGCAGCGGCTTAAACACGACACGCATATGTCTATGTAGATAGTCATCAGGAATTGGACGTTCCCAATTATGAATCGGCAACCTGATACACAAATTAAGATCTTTGTATTCCATTAACACGAACAAAGCATGCTGTGCTGGACGGGGTAGAGGATGGCAATCTTTCCAAGGAAGCCTGAGGACAGATATAGTGGAAAAATCGTTATATCAGTACAAAATAGCGATCATCAATTATGAGGAATGAAGTTCAGATTTGAAAGTGTCCTTGGAATTTGAGATCTCCAAAAGCGTCATCAATTGACATTGATTCCACACATTTGAGCCGTCTGCCAAAAACACACCATGATTTGCCAACCAATCTGCCATCATGTTGGCTTCCCTTTAACAGTGTGAGATTTTGAACTACTCAAACAACGGAAGTAATTTAGATACTTCGGCGACTATATACTTGATTTGCCAACTGTTAGTATTGTTAGACAAAAGGGAAGAAGTAACTAACTGGGAGTCGCCCTCAAAATGGATCCTTTTGATGCCCATAGCCAATGCCATCTGAGAACTAGTAATAGTGCCCTAGCCTCTGCAAGGTTGTTAGAGCTCCATGGATTTCGAAAAGAAGCTGCCCGGATAATGCGTGCCAAATGATTTCTGAAAATCACTCTTCCACCTGAAACCCCCGGATTACCCTTAGATGCTCCATCAAAGTTCATTTTAATGAATTGCTCATCCGGAGGTTCCCACTTGACATCTTTTCTAATGTCCTGTTTCTTCATCTTCCCAATCAACACACCGTTGAATGGAATCTGGATCAGAGGCCATGAGTTCAATATTTTTGAATCTTGTGAAGTGAATGCATGAGTTCAATATTTTTGAATCTTGTGAAGTGAATGTAGAGGACAGATTTTTGCTTTTGCTAACGAATGCATTCACCATTTCAGATACTGATTTCTCTACGATTTGACAAACTGATACAGCCAAGCTTTTCTCACTTCTCAATATATGCTTATTTCTTTCCCACCAAATACTCCACACCACTGCCGCTGGGATACATGTAACCTTTCCCCTTCTTCCAACATTTTCCAAAAATCTTCAACTATCATATTGTACCATTTTTTTGCCACCATTTTGTACAATGGTTTGTATTACCAATATGGAAGTATACCCCAAATACTTACATTTTTTATCAATCAATATGGATGTATTGTATTGAGAGACTGAATCAAGTTCCTTGCTAAAGTATTACTAAATCTAGGTGAACTTTGCATCTTAGTGAGTAGTGACAACAAATAGTTTTCATAAAAAATGGCAACATGTTAAATCCACCAACAATTGATCTCTCTTACAAGATATAAATAGAAATAAAAGATAAGTGTAGAGGAGAATATTGAAAGGAGTACTTCAAATCTAGCAATGGACAAGTGGTTACACAATATTTTTGAATCATTTAAGAATTCAAGGACCTTAAATATATTTTCTTGTTAATACATAATTGTTTGTCAAACAAATTCTTATAACTCTTTAAAAAAACCTTAGGGGTACATCATTAATGACTAGAGAATAATAGGTATCTTGTGTCTACTGTATCAGCTTATATTTTTCATTTTCTTCTCTAGAATCTGTGAATCAGAAAGTTACAAAATTTTGTAGACTTGAATTAATGTTATAATGTTCGTGGTTAAATTAAAATTCTCAAATATTTAAATGGTTGTTAGTGTTTATACTTATTATAAAACTTTAAATCTTTGATATCATGAGAGGCCAACTCTTCCAAAAAAAGATTGGAATTGTGGTTCATAATGAATAGGTTAAAAAATTATTTTGGTACTCACAAATATTAAACAATATTAGTGAAACTAAACACTCATTTAGTCTTACATATTTCCTTTGCATGTAGGCAAGTGAGAATAAAATTTCCTCTTCTAGTGGGATAATCAAACTTTGTTAGTTAGTGACATAGGTTACAAAAAATTTAAAAATTCCAAAAATAAGAATGTTTAAATTTTTCCTTTAGAAGGAAAATGGATACAAGAAAGAGAATCAAATGATAAGGAGGTTAGAAAAACCAATTGAATATTTCATACAAGCTTCTAAACATTAAAAGTAAGGGTTTAAATTTTTCCAGTTCAAAAATTTTACTCGAAGAATCTGCAAGAGCAACGACTTTTAGAAATTGGCTTAGATTTCTTAGGAGTTACACCATATAAGATTTATTCTTAAACCATTTTACATTGATTCTAGATATTTCTATGTCATACTCTTTAGAATATTTTATGCACATGCTTATTATATAATGTTTCTTGTCTTATGCTAGGATGAATCAAAAAACTATCTAGGTTTTAATTTTAGAGTAAGACTTACTTTAGGGAAGCACAAAAACATCTTCCTATGATATGCTAAGGTTGTATATATTTATAAGTACAATTGGGGCCATCATGTCTTTCCCCTTATGTTTTGGTTTCATTATTGCATCAATACCCTTAGAGGGCATAGTTCTATTTGTCTCATAGATTATATATTTAGATTGCACAATTACATTAGGGGTATCGTATTCTACACTTATTTATGTTGCATATGTTTGATTATATAAGTTTAAAAAGGAGCATTTATGCTTTTCTTATATCATTCACGAACTTGATTTTCCTATGTTTCTCATCTAAGCGTATCACATTTTATTAGTCAGGTACTTAACTATAACTAATTTGTAGGCTCATACTTATCTAAGAATATTATAATGCCCTTATTTATGACACATACACATATAAGTATCAATATAAATATAAATAGATATTAATTTATCATTAATATTTATTAGTTATCATATATATCATGCACATTTAGAGCTTTCCCATTCACAAAGTATCACAACTTTTTCATATACAACTTTTTATTCATCAGTCAAAAAATTATTCACGTCTATGTTTCATGCTTATTACATAATTCTAGATCAATCCATTCAAGAATATGCTTATTTTATTATTATATTGGTTTTACCAAGAACTTACAGTCAAACACCTTTGACCAACAAAATGGACAAATGTTTCACCTTTATATTTTGACTATCATTCCCTTATCTTTATAGATGGAAACCATCACAAATCATCAATTTACTGCATTTGTTCTTTGATTTATTGTATTAACAACAAATGATTTGGCATGGGAGCACTCACCTTCCTCTCTTTCTATCTATTTGACTACATTGTATCATATTTCCCATATGTGGGCTTTTCATTGATTATTTGCTAAACATTCATGCTTCTTCTTATAGGGCCTTATCCTATATCATTGATTTATTCCCTCATTATTTCCCATAAATCATTGATTTATTCCCTCATTATTTTCCACATGGACATGAAACCATATAAAAAAAGTCCATGTCATCTTTGAATGAAGTGGGAAAAATTGTCAATAAATTACACACTTTGAAGTTTGTAAATCAAAGGAAAGATGATGGCTCTGGATAGCCAATAGAAAATTTTGATTATCAAACAATTAAATAAATTAATATTACCTATTCTTAACCATAAATATCAAATTTAGATATTTTTTGTGCAATCTTAGTCATCAAATCAAATATATTTAATTTTAATTTTCTTTAAGAAAGTCATCTCAATTCCCATATTACTGTTGAGGTTTAGAAATACCACCCCAACTCAAGCATTAGGGATTAATAGTATTCTATCCTAACAATGGAAACCTTCTCAAGTTGTGGGTGGACTCTGATCAATAAGGAGTCTCCATATTCTAGGTCAGTTCCTATTGGATTTGGGTATCAATAATCTACTGCTTTCTCCCAATTTTTTGGAAGAAAAGGTAGAAATTTTAACTAAAAAAACTTAATGAATAAAACATGAAAGATGATACACCAAATAAGATTTAGATTCTTCAAAGGTTCAAACTGACATTCACTTTGACATACCCTAACAATTTCTGCAAAATCTTTCACTGTCCAATACATAGGCTAACTTGAAATTCACTATTAGGGATTTCACCACAAATAGTAATAATCCTGTCAATAGACATGCAGATTTTGCAAAAGGTTATATCCTACAACCAAGAATAGGAATCAATACAATTCACTAATCTATGTTATAGAAATACTACCCTTGAATGCAAAAGATTGAATAGGATTGATAACAAAAGATCATAACAAGATATATGAGAAATGGGCCAAGTTTATTCTTATCAAACTTTGTGGGAAGTTACATGAATGAATTTCAGAATAATGGCAAGGAATACATGCATCCTCTTGAACAAAATAAATACTCAACATGAACTAAGTGGATACAAAAAGGCATAAAAAAGTTATAGGAATAAAATAGTTCACTAAAAGCTCTTCCCTCCAAATTCTAAACTCCTACAGACCAGTAAGAAGTTTGATTATATAGCCACTAAGGCCAATTTAAAAAATTAAATCACCCCCTCAAAAGGTGCTCGTAAATAGATAGATACCGTAAATTTTAGGCCCAAATGATGCCTACTCTTGACTGTTGATACTTTAGATTTGCATCTTCACAATATATATCAACATATAACATACCTAAAATATATCCCCAAGAATACATTAAGATGTAGCCCCAACCCTAAAACCATAACATATGGCAATAACCCATTCCACATTTGTATAAAACCCTAACATATGAAGCTGACACCATAATCTAAAAATCCCTAACTCGACAGCATATGTCTAAACTCATCCAAACTCAACACCTTACTCCATGGTCAACATGAACCATAAAATATCACTGACATATCATGTGATGATGATGTCGTGGCACTTGCAGTGGTGTTGTTGTGCACTGGAGTTGTACAGAGCTTTAACTCTCTTTGTCAATGGACTCAAAATTTTGGTAAAACACATTGCATAATGTTTTTTACATATCATTTGCATAACAATTAGGGTTTTGCTTCACACTGCCATGCTTGGTTGAATTTGGAGTTTGAAGCCATGATCAATGGCGCTGTATCTACATTTTTTTATGTTAGAAAGTGACTTTGAAAGAAATTGTTATTTTTTCATTGATGTCAAACCTTTACTGGTGAGACTATTGCTATCTGTTTGAATACCATATCTATTGTTGATGAAGAAGATTTAACAAGAAGACCAAGTGAATGGTTGAGTTATGGAAATTCAAAGGGTATTTGATCAGTTGGCACTCTGGAAAAATAATTAGTTGTTTATCTTTCAAAGATAGTTTTTCTGGTTGTTCTCTGCCGAGCAAAGTTGCTTGTGCCAAGCAAAGTTTCTTCTGACGAGAAAAGTTGCTTGTGCCGAGTAAAGTTGTTCATGATGAGAAAAAAGTTTCTCAATGCCGAGCACCATTGAAAAAGCTGAGTGAAAATAGTAATGAAGGCCGACTTACAGAAGTTTGATTATTGATGAGATTTGAGATCTCTAGCCGACTTAGTTGATTTTATTGGGATATGAAATGTTGATTAAAGATTGATCCACGTCATTTAATGAATGGGTAACCATAATTAATGCATGGTTTCAAGATTTAATTAGAGACTACTTTGGAGAAGTAAATGTAATGCAAAGATGGAATGATCCATTGGATTTGACCTAACCTAAGATCTATGATCATGTTTAAGAGAAAAAAGATTTATCTGACCTAGACAGAGAGGTATATGATAACCTCAGGGGTTATTCATTGTGTGTGGAAGTGTGGAAGTGTGGAAGTGGATGAATGAATGTGTATGCAAAAGGTTTGAATAGTTGATTTACTATTTAGCATGATCTAGAAGAGAAGGCAAAAGGCAAAAGAAGAGTGCTGTATGTGTGATTTCTTGACGGATTTCCAAGCAGATCAGAAGATTGAAATGACAATGCAGGCTATCCAATAAGTTAACATCAGAGCTATAATTGGATCTGAATTGCAAACTAAGTTGTATGTACCAGATCACAAACTGTTGATTACTTTCTTACCATTGTATTAGTTAAATCCTTTAACAAGGTTTACTTAACAGTCATTTGTATAAATCCTCTAACAAGGTGACATTCATATTGGAATTTTCTAAGTCCTCTAACAAGGCCACTCCTGACAGGGTGATTAAATCCTTTAACCAGGTCATACCTAGTAGTGTGTTATTGTAACCTTTAACAGGGTTGGCTCCTCATAGGGCATCACTTCAGAAGAGTGAAAACTTGGTAGAATGTTACTAGTGGTTTTTCCCATATTGGGTTTCCACGTTAAATACTTGTGTCAACTTGTGTGAATGCTTATGGTTTACTTTACTGTTATGTTACTAAAAGCTAATTTTAATTGATAGTAAACTGCATAATTAAAGTTGTTGATTTATGCTACTGCTGCCGAGTAGATCTAAAATATAGAAAGTTTTATTTACTACATCTATACCTGAGGATAACTGATTCACCCCTCCCCTCTCAGTTATTCTAAATTCATTCTAACATTTTATGCTAAGAAGCTCAGACTTCTTGCAGTGAACTTGGGCTTTGTGTAGAAGAAGTCAAAACACTAAATGCCATAACATAAGGCGCCTTCTCTGTGGATTTCCTTTGAAGATCACTGGAATTTTTGGTTTGTTTTCTCAAAATGGAATGATAGAGCTCAGGTTCTATAGACTGTGAGTTGAACACCCATGACTCTCATTGTATGGCGACACATGAGGATAACTTGAAGAGTTTAGGCTCTCGACATTTTTATACCATAACATATAGCACTGGATGTAACTGTTGAACTCGTGCTGGTGTTTAATGATACTTGAGTTAAACCATTGTAAGCTTGGATTAAGTCTGAACTGTGGTTGAAAGATGTGGAGTTATCCTTCAAACTTGAAGAGCTCGGGCTCTCAATGCATGGTGATTTTTTTTCTTTACTTTGAGTTGTGGTGAACTCGATCTTCATCTTTTGAACTGGTCTCCACCCACGACTCATGGCATTCTTTTGCATCTTGAACTCGGCCTCCTTGATACACAACACCCACATAAGTAACATTTACTCCTTCTCTATCGCTTTACTTGAAAATTAATGGATTTTTTTGTCAAGAAGCTATGATATTTTTCATATTATTTAGGATCTCGGGTTTCAATAAGTCCATCTTTTCGACAGAAAATTAGGGTTTTCATTCACTTCTCTATATGTGAACTTGGAATAAATGTATTTAACTTGAACTCTGCCGTGTAGCTTTATTTTTTATCTTGTAACCCTAAGTCCACTTTGAGTCACTCTCTATTGCTTTAATTTTGACAAAGTAGTGATACCCACATGGCCATTCATGCATATTCTTGATGTAAACCCGAAACCCATGCAAGTTGTCGGTGTTTTTTGGTTGAAAGATGAACTCCAAAACCTTTGTCTTGTCATTCTGTTGTACATAAGTGAACTCCATTTTATGTTTCTCTTTTAAAAGCACGATAATAATGTCATAAACAAAAACATGTTTCCCTCTGTCAAGGCCGAACTCCATCTCTATTGTCCAAGAAACATATAATGTTTTCTTTTAAAGCATGACCATGAAAACATAAAACACTTCTTTCTACTAGTGAAACCGTCGATATTTATTGAACTAAACACATCACATGTTTAATTTACAATAACCCGATCCACAGTCACTTGTGCTTTTGTTTAGTCTATGACTACTAAACATTTTTTAGAATATGCAATTTCTCGTAGTGTAAAAATACACTATTTGTTTAACTTTATACAAAACACCACCCATGGGGTTTGAGCATGGGCTCGTGACTCCCATGGGAAATATTCATAACAAGAAACCCATCCAAACATGCATATCTTTTTCTTGACTGTATCCTCTACATGCACTGAAATCTTAATTTGATACAAAAAATGAATAATGCAATAACATGTTAGTTGATGGATGCACATATCACTGTCATTTCAATACACTAGAATAGCACTGTTTGCCTTATACTCTCCATTTCTTCATATCTTCAAGCTCAGATCAGGCACATGGATATTTTACTTGTTCCACTCTTATAGATGTATGCATAAAATGTAACTATATATGCACATTCTCTTTTCATGACTCAATGTAGCTCATATACAAATTATCAATTCTATTATATATCTTCATATATTTTTTTGCAAACCATTAGTTATTTAAACATAGACATCAACACTTCATAATATGAGACTGATACTATTATGATTGATCCTTAAGCATGCATTTTTCCATAATTGACTCCCATTCATATGTCTTTTCTGCATTTGCATACTTACTGTAACAATATTAGTTCAAATTCATCATGCATGATGATAGTAAACATTTTCTCCTCCGTTTCTGCATATCTCTTCTCAGGTACCTATATTTACCATGTGTCTCCTCCAACATCATTGTATCCTTCATGTATTGTATCCTCAGGATCTTCTGCATCTGCATGAACTGTAACTTCTTGTAATGCACACAACTTTCTTGTATGTAATGCCTTATGTGAATTTTAAGCAAGGGCTCGTGACACTCACTACATTTATTTTGTTATCTGCATTTAGTTACTTCTTCACGTATTGCACACATATCACCAATCAACCTATTAGGTCAGAAAACAAAATGAGCCAATTAATTTTTGTGTGTGAGTATTATATGAGATGACACTCATTCAGGAATGTTGGTTGGTTTATTTGTGTTTGTTAAACTAACAGGCTGATGTCATTCTAAAAATATTTCTCAGATAGAAACACTAAGTCCCTTTGGTTCAGATAGCTAGCTTTGAAAATAAGAACAATATACATCCAAATGACCATCAATAGTAAAAGGTTTCATGTTTAAAAGAAAGTCCCTTTAATACTATCTTTCATTTAGTGTGGATGCACATTTCCTTGTTACATTGAATTTACCAGATAGATATGCAACATTGATAGAACTGATTGTAGTTGTATGTTGTTTGTATTTCATGCATTGCTTAGATCCTATTGGATCTAACCCCATTTTCTCTCTCATGATGCAGGTGAATGACTCTAAAGACTTAATGAAGATGAAGACTTGAACCTGGAGACCTAAGACCTGGCAGACAACCAGCTGACAACAACATACAATAAGGCAATGCATGGGACCCCTAATCCATACTTCTATCATGCTTTCTATTATGCAAATGTATTCTTTGATTGACATGAAATATGAAATAAGAAATGGAACTTGTATACTACATTTAGTTTGAATGCACAATGTAATGATCAGTTATAAATTTGAAATTTTGAAATGTGATCAATACTTAGAGTACAACAATGAAATATGATAATGAATGTAATAATGAAATGTTAATCAACAATACCTAAAAGATAGTGTTAATTGGACCGCTAAAAATGCAAATTTTTCCTATCTTTTTTTGTTTTGATGTATGCTGTAATTTTGGGTAACATTTTTGGCAACTTTTGTTGGATGTATGCTTGCTAGACATGACCTATAGATCTTATCCTTGGGCAATAGAGTTAGAATACTAGAAAAAATGAATGCAATATTTATTAAAATGAAAATGCATCTAATCTAGACCTTTACAACCTAAATACCTAGTGCTTGGACATCACTTCTTGAAAAGGAAACTAGACTAAACCTAACCCTCAAAGAAAAACTTGAGGTGTATTCCATTAACTAGAATCTGTAGAACTTCTGCATCAGTTGTAGACAATTGGAAAGCATTATTCTCTTTGCAAGTTGTAATAACAAAAGGGCCTGACCAAAAATTGTCAAATTTATCATGCTGACCTAGTCTTCTCTTTAGCACATCCCACTTGAGTACTCAATTCCCTTCCTTGAAAACTCTGGGTGTCGCCCTTCTATCAAAAGACCTTTTAGTTTTATGTTGTCTTAGCTCCATATTGTATGCACCCTAAAATGGTCGCCTAGACTTTGGGCCCCATTTATTATTTTATCATTTTATCAAATTTTTGAATCAATGCTTTGGAACATTTTCGATTCAAATCAATTTCCTTGATCAAATTGTAATTAATTCAATTATTTCAATATTTCCTAAGGTTTGACCATTTTTATTTAATTAAAAGATTTAATCTCCCTT
>MU224434.1:207134-219166 GCA_018584345.1 Thuja plicata | reverse complement strand
TGAGGGCCTTCATTTTACATTTTTACACATCCATGACTAGAGAGCTATGGATCGATATTTGAGGCCTCATTCTTGAGCAACATTGAATGGAATGATTCATAGAAGTGTGACAACATTTATGCACACACATATTATTCAATGCTTTTCTTCTTTCTTCTTCAAGCTGTATTAATTCAATATATCTCAGCTTAAGAGGATCCTCCTCTTCAAACAACATCATTTGATTAGCCTATGAGCCTTACCCCTCCCCAAAGTCCCAAAGGAGACCCCCAAGATAAACCCCTTTTGCCTGTTATGGAGGAGAAAAGTAACCTGGCTGGCACCCTTAAGAGCAGGTTTGTGAAGATTGAAATGGAAATTGTGGAGATAAAGAAAGGAATGCAGGACCTGATGGACCTATACAAGAGGACCAACAAATTTGCCCTGAAAGTGATGCACACCTCAGCTTTAACCCTTTGCAATGTGTAGGAGAAGCTGTCTGATGGCAAGCTGGAAGCAAATGCCGACAACAGAGACCTTTTTCTATTCCTGCAGGAAGAATGGGTGAGATCCCTGCTGTCTAAGCAGCTGGGAGGAAAGAATTAACTTTTATGTCCATGCTGTGGTATTTTTTTGATAGATTAGTTCCTCAGTTCCCCTGCTCTGTTTCGAGGGGTTTCGTTAAGTTTAGTAGCAGATTGTGGATAAGCCCTGCGTGGCTCTGAAACAATATTTTAAAGGTTAATATGGTGCTTAGATACTTTGGTGTTTTCTTTTTATGCAGAACTGTTAAGTTTGTTTTTGATAGAGGTAAAATTTTAAGCTTTTATGCTAACAGTAAAACCTGCTATATAGTTTGGCTAGTTCCATTAACATGCTGTTAATGTGCTTCTAGTCCCTTGTTCCACGGGCCAGCACCCTCTTGCTGCTTTTATCTATCAAAAACATCATTTGATCAGCTAGCTGTAAAGCGGGAAAATTAGTAGAAATTGACAATCTTGCCTCCTTACCATAAACGAGAACATAGGGTGAATTCCCAATGATCTTTTTTGGTGTGATTCTATCTAGCCATAAGGTTGCCTTTAGTTTAGAGTCCCAATCTCTCTTATTTTCCTACAAAGTCTTTTTGATGATCTTAATTAGGTTTTTATTAGTAGACTCTACAAGACCATTACCCTGAGGGTAATAGTTAGAAGAAGTGTTTAGATAAATGTCATTTTTAACAGCCCACTCTGTTATAGATGAACCAACAAAAGATAAATCAATGTCTGAAATTATTGATTGAGGAACACCAAACCTGGTTACAATATCATCATAGAACCTTAACACAGCTGATCCTATAGACTCCTTCAATGCAATGGCCTCACTCCATTTGGTGAAATATTCTGTAAAAGTCAAAATCCATTTATGACCTACACTAGAATCAGGATTTATTGGACCTATAAATTCCACTCCCCATTTATTAAATGGCTAATACACAATGATTGGCTTTATTGACAATGCTGCCCAAGAATGAGCATCTTTGAATAAATATGGCCAGTAATAGCCAACTCTTAGAATTTTCTAGGCTATAGTTTTAGGACTGAAGTGCCCTCCACAAGATCCATCATGAAACTCAGATAAAATCTTGTTTTTATCAACATAGTCTATGCACTTGAGAAGCATACCAGAAAAAAATTTCCTATAAAGAATACCATCAATTAGAACATAAGGAATAGATTGTAACTTGAAGTACCTTCTTTTGGCTTTATCAAGATTTATTGGACATTGACCAGTTTGTAGAAATTTGGTCATATCTGATAACCAAGATGTTGAATCATTGATTACCACAGAACTACCTTGGAGTAAGGTAGCCTCTTCAGTGACTTCAACCTTATCTTCTTCTTTTTCCATATGACCACACAAACCTTTTCCTCTAACCATCTTGCTTACATGAATTTTCACATCATATTCCATAACCCTTGTTATCCATCCTACTCTCTTATCATTGACATCTTTGTTCAATAAGAACTCTTTAATGCTAGGATGTGCAACCATCATATGTATTTTATTCCTGGAAACTAAGTGCTTGAACTTTTTTAATGCTTTAATAACAGTTAGCACATGTTTCTTAAAACAATTGTACCTTTTCTCATAATCATCCATACCTTTGCTGAAAAAAGCAACTGACTACTCTTGTTTGTCCTCATTCTTCTGTACCAACATTGTTGAAACAGTGTCAAAACCACCATAAGCATATAAGATAAAATCCTTAGAGAAATTAGGATTAGTTAAAGTAGGGGCAGATGACAAAGCCTGGCTAATTTGCTCAAAACTTCTATTTCCCTCATCGGTCCATCTAAAAGGTACATCTTTCTTCATCATAGAAGTCAAAGGTTTTAACAAGTTTGCAATATTAGAGATAAATCATCTAACAAAATTTATCCTCCCAATAAAACTTTGCAATCGTTTCTTATGTTTTGGCAATGACAGTTCCAAAATTGCATGAATCCTTTTCGGATCAATAGTTTTACCTTCTTTAGATACTTGGTATCCTAAAAGTTTACCTTCATGAACTGCAAAAACAAATTTTTTGGGTTAAGAGAGATTATAAACTCTCTGCATCTTTCTAACACTTGTCTCAGATGATCTATGTGCTGGTTTGCAACCTTGCTATAAATTGTGACATCATCTAGGTAAACAAGAACAAACTTATACACCAGATTTTTAAAAGCCATGTCTATAGCCTTTTGGAATGTGGCTCCTGCATTTGTTAAACCAAATGGAATTCTCCTATATTCCATTGTTCCCCATTTAATTTTAAAATAAGTTTTAAATTGATCTTCATCTCTTACTAGTACTTGGTTATTGCTAGAATAACCATCAAGAAGAGAGAATCTTGCAGAACCAGAGGCATATTGTAAGATTTGTTCCATGGATAGAAGAGGGTGCCTATTTTTTAGAGATGCCCTATTAAGGTTTCTAAAGTCTACACAAAGTCTTATCTCTCCATTTTTTTTCTTACTAGTACTAAATTAGAAACCTGGGATGTGTGTTTGATAGGAAATATGATACCACCATCCAGGAGTTTATTCATCCCTTTCAACAGTAAGGGATCTAACTTGGGGTTAATAGGCCTTTGCCTCTATCTGATTGATCTAGCATTTAGCTCTAGTTTTATGGTACGCTAGGTTAATTGAGGATCAAATCTTTTTAAATCAGCATAATCCCATGCAAACACATCATTATATTCTCTGAATAAATCAATAAGCAATTCTTTTTCTTTAGTAGAATTAATGTTACCAATGTTCAAATACTTTTCTATGAATATCTCCACCTCTTCATAATGATCTTCCTTGATCAACAGGCTGGTTTTATTCCTTCTGAATTGATCATCAGAGTTAAAAGCTGACTCTAGGTTCACTAATCCCTTTAGAAGCTTGTTAGTCTTCAGCTGAATGATTTGATCATCCATTTGCTAACTGATTTTTTCATTCTTAGAAGCAAAGAAATCTTCTGTTTCAGTCATAAAACTTAAAATATGTTCATCAGTGTTAAAAATGTGCCATTTGATATCATTATCTTGTATAAAAGGCCTCACAACAATTTTGACATCTGGCCCATATAAACAAAGAAATACTACAGAAGGGAGTGCAAAAGAAGTTACAAATGAGAAGATTGGGGCCATGTACTATTGTTTCCAAATATGGAAACAATGCATACAAGGTTGAGCTCCATAAGGATATCGGTTTGTCTCTAGTCTTTAATGTTACAGATCTAGTCCTCTACAAGGGGCCTAATCTAGATATAGACGAGAGCCTTACTAAGGTTATACAAGATGTGAAAGACCTAAAATTGAACCCTACACAACCTAAGAAGGCAGGGAAGATACTTGACTCAAGGGCCTACAAGAAGACAAGACAGAGGAAATACTATGAGAATCTGATCGAATAGTACAGACAAGGAGATGCAGAGACCACATAGATCAAAGAGATAAAGTTCAAGTATTTGGGAATTTATTCTAACTTACTCAATCCATGGATGGATTGAAATCTTTCATTTGGGGAGAATGGTGGGGGAGCACCTAGGCTAATCCCTAATTCTAGTTTTTTTTTGTCTTGTAATGACCTTAGCCAAGTCAGTAGAGTTTAATTTTGACCTTTGAATTTCTTTCAAGTGTGTTCCTAGGTGGATTTGACTGGGATCAATCCAACCTAGGTGTTTTATGTGTTGTTAATGGTTAGTGCTAGATTAAGCATAACAATGGGAAAATGGGCCCAAAAGCCTTCAAGTCTTAGAATAGGTTAGAAATGTGCCTAAAAGGGCCTCTGGGATTTTTTTACATCATTCTATGTCGATTAGAGGTCATTGGGGTTTGTTTTATGCAAATGTATCAAAGTTATCAAAATGTTGCATGACAACATTTGCAACTTATAGAAGTTGCATGACAACATTTGGCATGATTGGATTCTTTTCAAATAATTATTGTGGGTGGTTAATGTAATGGCCTATAATCATGTGGAAGGAATATTCGGACATGGAGGATCCCTTTTCCCAAGGTAGAAGGATATAATGAGTGATTTAGATTTGCAAGATGAAACTTTGTTACTAGTTTTTGTATACAGTTCACTATTTTGATGTTTGTGAATTAGAATATGGATTGAATAGTGAGATAGAGTGTTGTATTTGTTTATTATATAGGTATTTTGAAGCAACTTTTTTTTTTTAATCTTTGAAGTTGTTTTGAGTTCATTAGATTAGTCTGTTAAATAGTTTTGTTAGTAGCACAATTGCTGGTGTTGTTTATGCAGTTTTAGGAGAAATGGCTCCCCCATAGAAATCCACCATGCAAATCATCACAGCCCAAAATTATATGGAAGGGAAGCCATTTTATAGTGTACATATGGAAGGAAGATCTCAAAAAAGAAAGTTAGCTAATTTTTGTGTCATGCCCTAGGCGAGTTTAGTGTACCCGATTAGATGCATGGCAGTGATCTAATAGTGTTTTATTGAAGGGGAAAGATTGAGAGAATGGAACCAAGTATTGTTTCACAAGAATAGAGGTTCTACAAATAACTCCTAGGGAGATTAGGCATTGACCAATCCATTAAGATATATTTCCAAGCAAAAATTAGTAGACTACACAAAAATAGCCCTATTAGCCCAGAATTCTAGGAACCTACCGTACGGAGGCCCTAGAACTCTAAGACCACCAAAATCCTTAATGTCTTGGAAAAGGGTGTCTGAATATCTTTTTTTTTTTTTTTTGGGGGGGGGGGCGGGGGTTATTTGGGATTTTTGTGAGAGAAGTGCGAAAAACTCACTAAGTAGTGCTAAGTGACCAATTAGGCTTAAAAGACCAAATCCAATGATTGTCTTGAGATCATTTGAAAAATAATTATTGTCCTATTCTAATTGGATTGTATGGGAGGAAATAATTTTTCTTAGCATTAATTTCACCCCTGCAGTACTTGTGATGAAATGAAGTTGAAATTGCACCTACAGACATCCAAGAAGGAGTAAGGGATTGAAGAGCACTTTGTTGATAGTTACCCCAAGGTGAAGCACAAAAGTTACCAACTCATAGAGTTGTGTTGGAGAATTCCTAGGCTAGGTGAGAGAGGGCTTGGAAGATCCTACAAGATAGGGTATAATCTTGAGAAGGCTAGGAATAGTAGAGTCCTATATTTAGCTTGTGCAAGGACACTTTGAGTTTTTCTATCAGTTAATAGAAAAAAAATGTTTATAGGTTGACCAAAAGATTATGAATGTATAAGTAAGTAAATGAACCAAACAACATGAGTTTCACTTACCTACTAAAGTGTTCCCAAAGGTTCATCTCTCTGCTTTAGGGTATTCAATATCGCTTCGTGATCAGCAGTACTAATAGTCCAAAGTTCTTTTGTCTTTGGTTTTCCTTGATGTTTGAACAACTTAAAATTGTCTGCTATAACAAGGTGTGAATACATGAGAATGGTTTTTTTATTCTCATCATCTTCAAACTCAGGATTTCCATTATTTCTAATCATGTATGTGCACATCCATGTTCCCAAAAAAATCATGTGATCTTTTTGGATATGTGAACATATCGTCACCTGTCATCGATTGTGCAAGTTTCTGCTTTCCTTGTATACAATGTGCTAACCAGTAATCTGATCTCTCACCATTCCCCTATGGTGCAACCAATGAAAAAACATGTCCTGGCTGTACAATATTTGAAAGATGGTCATAGTCAAGTGAACAATCCATGTCATCATTTATTACAGATAGTGTGAAAGATAAAGGAGTTAGATAATGTGGAACCCATGTATTGACCCACTTACTTGACTCACATTGATCCCAATCACACTGAAAACACCTCAGACAAAAATAAGCCAACTCTCATATCCAAATGGTCCATGTACTTGCATGTGAGCTTCAAAATGAATTCTTTTTTGAAGAATCTTTCATGGTTTTATGATTCATCCTATCTCCTATTGCACCCAAATCAACCAACAAAAATAATCTATGCATTGTTGAATCAAGAGTCCCCGCTGTGACAATGTTGAAGTACACCAATCAACAATAGAAGGAGAATCAAGGAATTCTGCACTTGAAATCCTTAATTGCTCCTTAATTAGAGCTCTCTTTACACATGCACCTACTCCAACATGCTCCCCTTTTCCATGACCGGTCTCAAAAAAACTTGAAATATGAGGTAAACCTCTCTCCGCATGCATTCTACTGAACCAATAAAACATACGAGCATTTTTCAATTGACCTGTACAATTATCTAACCAAATGAGATGTCTATCCATAGAAATATCATTTTTCTGCACCCACTCAAAATAATTGTCAAAGAAATGTTGGACATATTCGTGAGAGTGGGATATATCATCGCTAATATAAAAATGGAATTGTATGGTTATCTTCTAGTCATATTTTGTACTATCAAGGGAATGTCTATAAGTTATGTGCACAAAAATAGAAACCTAAATAGAATTGTAATATTGATCTTGCAACTCAATTTGGGGCTGCAATGTATAGTTATCTGCAAATTCAATGACTGATATAATAGTACCAATCGGGAAAGTGTCCTTATAAACCCTGAATTGTTGATCACACCACTAAGACCTATGACTATGCATTGCATACATTAAAGAATATTCTTCCTAAAATATAAAATAAAATCAACTACATTGCATTCATTTGTAACCAACACTCATCTAGAGCCTTCACCTCCAATTTTAAATGTATATTTAATGGTTTCATATACCTTCTTTTGGACAATTGTCTTTCCAAAATCATGTTCGCAACCCTCATGAAAACATGAAACAAACTTCACTAGCCCACCACACTCTAAGCACTTGTCTTTTCAGAAATCTTGTCTATAAAAGAAACATCCATCATCTCTAGGACATAAAAATGATCTAGGAAGTGTCTTGATGATTTTGGAAGAGAACTTGCACCACACTCCTCCGACATTTCACTAGTATGCAAAGTAAAATGAATGGATCGTAACAATTTATGGTGCATTGAAAACTCCACATGATATTTGCAAAAAAAAGTATTTCGAATCTCAAAAGGCACAACAAAAAAAGGCTTGAATGCTTGAAAATCTCTTTGTGATATTTGCAATGTTGTATGTGTCTCAAAAAATGTTTTGAACAACATTGTTTCACTCAACTCCAAATAATGTTTTTGATGTGGGGTACGGTCTCGAATGCCAATTCTCAACTTCAAGACATCCTTCACATTTTGTGACACTCTTGATTTATATTGCTAAAATAGTTGAATTTGATCCTTAAAACCATCAGTAAGCTTCTTACCACAACATGGAAGTCTCCCACCATAAGCCTGTGTATCATTTTGAAGAGGATCATCAAGTCTTTCTCTTCTTACAAACTGTGCTCTATCAAAAATTTTACGCTTTAGGTTCAAGTCAACACAAGTTTGTCTCATCAAATGAGCCTTTCTCAATTGATGACATACTAAGGAGGTTTTAATAACCCTCCTTGTGGCTATCTTTTCTTTTTCCTTGGTATTCTTCCCAATGTAATAGAGAGCATTAAAAAGATTTCTCATAATAATAGCATTGCTCTCCTTTTTCTTGTTCACACTAATCTTCAATTTGACTAGTATAGGTCTCATCTTCTGCATCTTTAACAAATGCACAAACATTTTACATTGCTCAACCAATATCTTGTCGTTAAAAAATTGATCAAAAAAATTTGAAACCCACAACCAAAGGGTTCTTTTTGATCTCTTGACATCGAAATTGCTCATTATATTCTCATCAATTTCAACTAACCATTTTGTTGTTCTTGGAGATCTCAAATTTTAATTTTTTCATTCTTCCTCACAAGGGACATCATTTCTCATATAATTTGGAGATGTGAAATGTTGATTTGGTTCTTTATCACCATTATCATTGTCAATTCCTTCAAATTGAATCAGTGGATTGTCATTTCCAATGTCCACGCTTCCATTGTCCACATCTACATGTTCATTTTAAAATCCTACATTTTCATTTTCAATCCATACATTCTAATTTTCAATATTATTGTCATAAATCATTTCAAATTCATGTTTTTCTTCACTTGAAACCATGTTTAAGGGTGGTGCTATTCCCTCATTTGCATTAATATTTAAAATACCTTGTCTCTTGTTCCGATGGGAAACCCTATCCGCTTCTCTATACACTTCAATCTCTTCATTTGTGATCTTCCTCTACCATTTATGCTTTCGACGACTACTACTCCCCATGGTGAGACCAAAAAGGTGATGCAAAAACCTTTAATAATAGAGAAATTCCAACAAAAAGGGTGTGAAAACTAATTTTTTTCCACTGCTACAATCCCATGATATTCTCTGCAAAAAACGTGGTTATCAAACTGAGGGACCTAGAGAATCATTTTTTGCATATAGATGGCAGTAAAACAAATTGGATATATTCAATATTATCATTTATCCAAAATCTCCCACTCAAATTTTGCTTCCCCCAAAATTTACAATTTTCAACTTTTTTGTTTTCATCCCATTTTGAATATTTAATTTACCTTTTCATAACTATTATAAATTTTATTTTTATAATATTATTATTATATTCATATTATATTTTCACAATATTAATATTAGTCTCTCTCTCTCTCTCTCTCTCTCTCTCTCTCTCTCTCTCTCTCTGAACATGGTATTATTGTTATAATATAAATATTAATAAATATTTAATACTAATATTATACTATTATACAAGAAAGAAATAAATAATAAAAACATAATACTAATTTATATAATATAATACTAATATAAGTAATTATAGAATACTAATTCTAATGAAATTTATTATATATAACGTAGAAAACAAAAAACATAAAATTTACAAAAAACCATTGAAAAATTTTGGCGAGATATATCGGATGTCCAAAAGTATCGGATATCTGATTCGGCTTGGTTTTTGCCTTAGGTTTTGGCGTTGCAATGCCAAACATAGATGGTCAACCCAAAAGACGTGTTCACCATATTTCCTCTGATCTTCAAACTTCAACCATGTAGCTGATGACCTTTTTTCACCCGAAATTGATGCAACAAAAAGGGTTTCTTAAAAAAATTATTAGCTTTCCATCAATATAATTGCTGTCAAATTTTGAGTTCAGTAAGTAATTATTACTTATTTTATAATTTAGTTATCTCTAAAGTCCTAATTGATAGACTGATTAAAAAACAACTATAAATTTCAAACGGTTTAACCTTTTTGAAACTTGAAACATGCCTCACATTCTATGCTTTGCCTACTAAAAGAAAAAAAAAAACTTTTCAATTTTGTAAAGTTTAGAATTAGTTAAGGTGGTCAGACACAAAAGTTTTTTATTATGAATAAGTTGTAGCAGAAAATCAATAATTAATTATTTATTTGGGATAAAATTAGACAAAAATATGTGTGACATCCGAGCATGAGTCTACTACTTATATCTAGAATCTTGTGAAAATATATCATCATTTCATTATGATTAAGGTGGTCAGACATACATGTAATTTTTATCTTTTTCCTAAGATTTTCGTACTACTACATTTAAATATTAAGTTTTCAATAATTAGATTAATTTTTTTGAGATAAGGGCTTGTAGTTTAGAAACTTCATTCAATTTCCTACAGATTCTATTCTTACAAATTTTTCATATAAGGTTGATAAGATGTTCAACCTTTTACGTGAAGTTGACTAACCCTAATTTTCTCATTTTTCATTGCCACTTAAGGCCATAGCTTGGCATTCCATGATCCTGCACATACCCTTATATATTAGATAACATTTGATTTCATGTTAATGAATAATTATTTGAGATGATTGGTGTTCTTGCACACTTTTTGCTAAGTATTTTTTGTACGTGTATCTTCTCCTATCACCTTTGTGGATCATGGGTACAAGAGAAACATGTAAGGACCCCTTTGTCTTTGTGGTGGGAGTCTTTCATAGGGATATAATCATCCTATGGTTTTACCTTAAGCATGTATCTCCAATAGGATATATAAAGGGGAAAGGGATAAATCCAAAGCTAATGAGATCATTTTCATGTGAGTTGTGGCCTTGAAGTTGTTTGTTATTCAAGAGTAAAGGTTAGTGATCCAATCTTGATCACTTGGCTTGCTCTCTATATTGATAAATTATCCAAGCATGTGCACATGTTCCTATTATTTCAAGCCACTAATCAGATACCTTTTTTATTTAGAGGCCAAAATTTCAGCAATATAAGATTGGTGCTAGGATTGTGGATCATACCCTAAATATACTCCACATGCACCCCCTTAGTAAGGAGGAAATCCCACAATATTTTAAATAAGGAGATAATATGTGTGCCCTCCCTAATGACAGAAAGATAGTAATGTGTTCACATATTAACTAAATGAAAAAAAAAATATTAAGATTTAACACCATGGAGATATACTAGGCCTTTTCTGAAAAAAAAAGTTAATATGATTGGTGAAAAGTATAGATTTCAATGCAGCAGTACAAAAATTTCAGGAAAAAAATAAGTAGGTGTATGTTTGACCACCTTAATCATAATCAAATGACAATATTTTTTTATAATATTTTATATATAAGTAGTAGACTCCTTCCCGGATGTGATGCATAATTTTGTGTAATTTTATGCTAAAAAAATAATTAATTATGAATTATTTGCTACAACATTTTCATAATAAAAAAACTCCCGTGTCTGACCACCTTAACTCATTGAAAACTTGACCAAATTCAAAAAAATAAATTTTTTTCTTATAGTAGGCGAAGCATAGAATGTGACGCATTTTTCGGTTTTCAAAAATGTTATACCGTCTGAAAGTTATAGCCATTTTTCAATCAGTATATAAATCAGCACTTTAGAGGTAACTCAATTGGAAAATAACTAATAATTACTTACAAAATTCAAAATTGGGCAGCAATTATATCGATAGAAAGCTGATAATCTCCTTAAGATACCCTTTTCATTTCATCAAATTTGGGTAAAAAAAAGTCGTCAGCTACATGGTCGAAGTCTGGAACTCAGAGAAATAGGGGGAAAACACGTTTTTGAGACATTTGAAGAGTTGACTAGGTAGGTATGGTGCACAAAGCAATACCTAGCCTAATCGGGTACCCAAAAAAGCCGATAGAATTTTGAATTTTTTATTTTCCCTCTCCTTTCTCCCTCTTATCCTCCCATTTCTCCATACTTCATATGATATTAGATTATATATTATATATATTAGATAATATATAATATCTATTATATATTGAATTATATATTAAATATTACATATTGAATTATATATTAAATATTATATATTGAATTATATATTATCTATTATATATTGATTTTTATATATTAAATATTATATAATATCTATTATATATTGAATTATATATTAAATATTATATATTAAATTATATATTGAATATTATATATTGAATATAATATATTAAATATTAAATATTAAATATTATATATTGAATTATATATTAGATTATATATTATATATATTAAATATTATATTAGATTATATATTATATATTAAATATTATATAATATATATTAATATTAAACATTACATTATATATCATATAT
>MU224434.1:164650-179390 GCA_018584345.1 Thuja plicata | reverse complement strand
TATGTGATATATATGTTATATTATTATTAAACATATATTATGCAAACTTATATTATTCTAATATATGATTGATTAATGAAACATTAACAATTATAATGAATAGACATATCCCATGAAGGGATATGTCTCTCCTAGCCTCTTTGACAATATAAATGAAAGAGAGATTGTTGCATTTGAAAGACACATACAATATACAACATAGAGTGCTATTACATTTGCAGCGATTAGAAAGAGTCAACAATTTCATATATTATTAAAAAAATAAATACAAAACCCCATTTTTACCAAAAAAACTACATTTAACATGAAAATGAAAAAATCAATCCAGACATAACAAGAATTTACTTACTGGATAAATTGTGGAGTCAAATTTGTTGTTGGAGCAATAAGGTACCCAAAAAAATCATGTATATGATATATCTAGCCATTTTCCAAAGCTAAAGTGATGAGACAAATGAGGAAAGTGGCTCGTGGGTTTTTGATTTATGCCACAGGTTTTGGGTACCCAATTTTTTCGGGTACCCAAAAAAATTGGGTACACGATATTTTTAGGTACTCAAAAAAATCATGTACCCGATTAGGCTTGTGCTTTGGTGTTAGGTTTGCCCAGGTGTACTGACACCCAGGCCTACTAAAAAGTCAACAAGTGCTTTCATGTGCTTTTGGATGAGTGAAAAGTGGATTTTTTTCACATCGCCACTTTTTGGGCCCCCATGATCTTGCATATACCCTTAAGCAATAATGTACGTTTAATCCAAGCCAAAGAGGACAAAAACCTTCTAAGGCAAGGAAGAGATAGTTATAAATTTGAGATAGAATGCAAGAAATGTCAAGGAATCCTTTTGAGCGATTCACGAGGAGAGGAGAAATATATCTTTTCTCAAATTCATCTACTTCCAAGATGAGAACTTGAATAAAAATAATATCATTTACTAAAAGAGAAGGAAAATAATAATTAATATTTTTCTCTTTTCTAGGCAAATTTATTGTTGATAAAGGATAGCACACCTTTTTATGCCAAGTGAGAGGTTTACTTATGATATATGTACAATTGTAATAAAGGAAAAGGTTGTAATCAACGCAAAAAACCTCTTGGACAAAGAGATAATCCTTGAGAAAAATAATAATTCAAGTTAAGAAATGACATGGTATGATAAAAAAATAACACTCAATCAAAGGAATGTGGATCCTTAGAAAGGATGGGATATTTAAACACTACCCTTTCCCCTAGACATGGAGAGAAGAATGAGAAATAATATTATGTTCCTCTAAAAGCAAAATCATAATTAAAATTGTACTACTATGAATGATGGTGAGTCCAAAAAGATAGGCTAGCAATATCACGTAGTGAGGAGCAACATAATAGGAACTTAGATGTTACTTAAAAATAATTAGGATATATATACCAATATTTTCTTCATTTTACTTAAATGACATCATCATCAATAAGTTGTTGAATTTTTTTAATGCAAAGCTCAACATTTGTTAGTAGAGTAATCTTGGTATTGAAGATACATACAAAAAAGAAAGTTGTTAGGATATTTTGACTTGTCTATGTTTCTTATTTCTTTTGGGTTGGGTGTTCAACTTGGCATGAAGAATATCATATAAATTGCTATCTTATTTAAAGTAAGGTATAGAAGACATATATGTATTATACACTATGGAGAGGAGTGTTAACAAAGGATGATTTTGTAAACCTAAACCTTCCATAAACAAGTGTAGTGTAGGTGTCTCATGACTCTCAATACTTTGATAAATACACGCTAAATAATTTAAATTGGAATGATCAAAGATAAGAGGTAAATATTAGTAAGATAAGGTTGACTCGTTAGTTGAATTGGATTGAAATATAATAAGGCCCAATAAACATCCATACATACATTTGAATAAGAAATTGGAGTCTCAAATATAGTAATTTTGTCTTTTCTATGAAAGGAAGGTGTGAACTCGAATGATCCAGAACCATCCTGTTTAGAAAGAGGTGGAATAGTTGTTTGCAGTGGAGTAAGAATTAAATAAATTAAAGTATATTGATATTACATTTGTATTTGTATTTGGTCATTGGATTGTATAGTATGAATTACTATGTTGTAGATAAATTTGACCTTGCAATGTAGAGTATAAGAGACAAATTGCACAGAATGAAGATGCGGTATAACTAGAAGTTTTCAAATGAAATTATTGCACATGACATGGATAATTGTCATATAATTCATGTCCTATTTTAGTTCAAAAAATGATTGTACCTAATGATGGTTTATGAATATTATCAAAGCCAAAAACAAGAATAGACTCTAGTTGAAAAAGAGAAGTATCTAGATTAATTTAATATAAAAATTTAATACTATACACATTAAAATTTGAACCATTGTCAATTAGAGAATGTATTATATTATTATGATTAATAAGGATGACCATAATGAGGTGATCACATTGTTTTTGAGCTTTTAAAGAGGGTGACTCATGTTGGTCAAATTCAATGTTTTCCTTTGTTTCAAGAAACCTTTATCCTCATTTGACTTATTAGTAAGAGATGTATAACACTTTCAAAAAATTGCTTGATCATTGTATGATATGTAGGGAAGTTTTAATTCTGTATTAAAGGGATATCTTGAGTAAAGTATGATGAATTTATCAACAATATAACTAGTTTGTTTTGATGTTGAGGGGTATCTTGACAAAGGTGGACAACTACATTAGGATTTCCATTAACCAATGTATATATGGTATTGAGTTGATTAGGTTGTATATTCTCAAATGCTCAATTTATAGAAGGAAAGTCATAAATGATATTATAACTTTCTTCCAAAGTATGTTTACAATTACAGTAAATTTTTGGAGAGGGATAAACCTATCTCGTAATGCCTCAATTATAGAGGGGATATTATTAAAATGAATAGAGGGTAATGTGTCATTAAGTGTATTTTGTCAATCATATCAATCTCTTATACAAAAATATCATCCTCTTTCACCAAGGTACCCTCATTGGGGAAGTACATATTATGAGGATAATAAACATCCTTATCTAGTGGTTCAACCAAAAGAGGCAGATTATTCAGAGAAGTGTTAAAGGTATATTCATGCGCTAATATGTCCTTACGGATATGAGGGGCTTTAGGAAAGGCATAAAGTTATATATAGGAGGATATGAAACTATCAAATATATGAATCAAGAAACTAATATGATTAAAAAATAAAATAAAAGCAACGGTTAAAAGATATGTCAAACACATGAAACAATATGTAACCATTAAGTCTTATTTTTACATATGTAAATACTTAAATAATGAGTGAAGGAATCTATATTTGCATGAAATATCACAATAAAAATTAAGTGATTTCTAACTAGGTGAATACAAACTAGATCTAGACATCCAAATAAATTTAATATTTAATGAGTTAGCCTCACCAAAATGTGAGGTGGGAAAATAGAGTTTTCTGGTTTTTGCATGTAGACTAATAATGTTTGACCAAATTCCCATATATATTTGAAGAAGAGTGATCCACTTGGCTTAAGATAATTGTGTCCAAGATGAATCAATTTATATTTTATTTGGACTTGAAAGTGATTATGTAAGTATGGAAGGAGTATACAAGATTGAAGGAAATGTATGGTGAAATGATTACTTTTAGCATGTATACAAAAAATGAAATCTGACAGGTGAACAACAACAAAAGATCCAAGAATTAAAAACTATAACTAACTATTTGTACATGTGGTGATTGATTAGGAAAGTATTATACACTTTCCATGTATCCTTTCCATGGTTAACTCGTCAAGAATTGTTGGTTAACTCATAAAAAAAAATTAGTTAATTTGTTAACTTACCTTAGTAAACCAACTGTGGTAAACTGCCAAAAAGGCCTATAAATAAATGGTGGTGTAATGTGAAATAATCAGACCATAATTTTTTCTTTTTTGGATAGAAAATAAGTGGGTGAATGTTTCTCTGGTGGATGTAGTCCATATTAGGTGAACCACCTTAAATATTTGTGCTGTTGTATTTTTGTCTTCTCTTATTTTCTAGATTATCATAATATTGTTTATTTCTCATATCTACCTAAGCCCTAACAAATGGTATTAGAGCAGTGTATAATTTAGTGATATGGAAATAAATCTCATATTTGAGTGGGAGAAATGGTAGAGGAAGGAAGGTTTAAGGTTGATAAATTGAAGCCCAAAACTATGATCTATCAAAGATGAAAATAGAATATTATCTATATTAGAAGTATCTTTAATTACCATTAGGTCAAAAAGAAATAAGGTCGACCAATATTTCAAATGAACAATGAGAATTTTTTGATAGGAAGACGCTAGGAGTACTACGCTTATGTCTTCCTTTGTTATTAATTTTAATTAGATCAAAAGAAACAACAAAGAAGGGTCTAATGAAGCTATTAGACAGACTGTATGACAAACCCTCTGCCTCAAATGAGGTATTTCTTATGAAACATTTATTTAATATGAAGGTGCCAAAAGGTGGGTTTGTTACTAATCATTTAAATGAGTTTGACACAGTTACTAGTCAACTAGGTTTTTTAAAAGTAAAGTTTGATGATGAGGTTAGGGATTTGTTGATTTTATTCTCATTGCTCAAAATCTAGAATGGCTTGGTCGTGGTTCTAAGTAAATCTATCTCTGATGCAAACACTTTAAAGTTTGATGATGTTTCTGGTTTTATCCTTAGTGAGGAAATGTGATGAAAAAGCACATGTGAGACATCAAGTAACACTTTGATTGTTGAGAATATGGGATGACAGAAGGAAAGATGAAAGAGCCGAAGCAATCATGTGAAATTTAGGAAGGGTAGATCAAAATCTAGGGAAAATGTGGAGTGTGGAAATTATGGAAAGAAAGGACATCTAAAGAAATATTATTGGTATTAAAAGAGAAAACAAGGAGATAAAAAATAAGAAAATGACAAGGAATAAAATGTAGAAGGTGATGTGTCACAAGATGCTTTGATTCTTTCTTTGGATAATATTCTTGATTCTTGGCTGTTAGATTCTAGGGATTCTTTTCATACCCCAACTCATAGAAATTATTTTCTAGACTATGCTCAAGGTGATTTTGGACGCATTAATTTAAGGGTTAATGTATCATGAAAATTGGTTGGAAAGATAAAACTAAAGATAAAATTACCAAATGGAAACCAATGGTTGCTGGAAGATTTGAGACATGTTCCTGATTTAAGAAGAAATTTAATAAAAGTAGGAGAACTCGTAACTGACAGTTGCACAATCAAATCCATAGACAAATCATGGAAGCTCACTAAAGGTTCATTGATAATAGAAAAGGGGGAAAAGGTAGGTACATTGTATTTATGTACTGGTAATATTGATTACTCTATTTCCGAGGCTTTCACAATGACATATACAACTTTATGGAACAATTGCCTTGGGCACATGCGTGAGAAGGGGATGAAGCTTCTTCATTTAAAAAATTTATTTACAGGTTTAAAACATGTTAATTTGGATTTTTGTGAAACTTGTGTTTATGGAAAACAAAAGAGATGGATTTCTCCAAGTTGGGAAGGAAAAGTAGAGTGACAGCTAGAGCTTGTTCATTCTAATGTATGTGGACCAACCCTGGTACCATCTCTTAGTGGGTATTATTATTATTTTTATTTTATTGATGGTGCAACTAGGAAAACTTGGGTTTCTTTTATTCCAAGATAATATGATGTATTTGATGTCTTTAAGAAATGAAAAGCCTTGGTTAAGAAAGAGACAAGAAGCAAGGTGAAGTATATCAAATAAGATAATGGAGGTGAGTATTGTAGTAGAGAGTTTGATTTTTATTGTCCATACCATGGGATTTGTAGACAAAAGAAAAATCCTAGAACCCAAAAAGAAAATAGTGTTTCTCAAAGGATAAACTGAACTATCATGGAGTGTGCAAGGGTCATGAGATTGAATGTAGGGGTTCCCTTACAATTTTGGGAAGATGTTTTAGATACTTTTGTTTACTTAATAAATATAGGGACTCAAAATTTCCTTACATGGTGGTATTCTAGAGGAGGCGTGGACAAACAAAAAAGTAAGATATTCCTTTCTGAAAAATTTTGGTTGTGAAGCAATTTTCCATATTGATATAGAAAATTGATCAAATCTTGAGGAAAAATCTAAGAAATGCACTTTAATTGTATATGGAATTACTGATTTTGGTTATCATTTGTGAGATTTTAAGAATCAAACGATTATTAGGAGTAGAATTGTAATATTGAATGAAAAGGTCAAGTATAAGGATCAGATACATTTCAAGAAGAAAGAAGAGGAACACATACAAAACCTAGTTCTTTATTAAATCCCAATAAATGTAGCACCAACAATGCCATAAAATATTGAGCTAGAACCACAATAGGATCCTCAGTCTCCATTCAAAATATCTTCCACAATATTTAGACCTCAGGTGATCTCACAATACTGTGTCCCACTTTTCGGGACGAAGGATTTTGAACTTTCAAAAAAAAATAAAAATTTGTTGGCTTCACGTGAAGTACCCTCTTCGGACGAAGTGGTTAATAGGCTTCGCGCGAACTATATAAAATGGGGGGTTCACTCAAACTAGAGCCAATTCGAGCAAACCCTATGAATCAACAAAAAACAAGCAATTTGGGCAAATTTTCCTTGGTGGGTTCGCTCAAAGGGGGTTCGCTCGAACCCCCTTAGACCCCTTCGTGTGAAGGGGGTCTTCACGCTAAGGGTCCTAAAATGAAAATTTCCCTTGAAAAAATAAAAACCTCCTAAAAATTGGTCTTTCAAGACCTGGGACAAGGACCAAATCAAATGTTTTTTCTCAAATACATGATGCCAAATGATGTGATTCGGAACAAGCTTTCTAATGAATATAATTTTAATACATATTGAGTTCGTTATCACTTTCAAATATTACTTTTACTAAACATAGGTTGTTTGGCTATTCAACAACCTGTCTCTTCAAGGCTTTGGGAAAAATAGTAAATTACAAAAAAAAAATTATGAAAAATATGTAGGAAAAGCGTATTTGTGTTACCTTTCTATATAAAAAAAAAATTGAATTTTGATATATACATTTCAAGTTACAGTGATCAAAGTGACCTTATGTCTAAATTACAGTTACTGTCACTTTAGAACTTAATAAACTATGAAATATTGACCCAAACTGAATGAAACCAATTACATCCTCTAGATATTGAAGTTACAAATATAATTTTGAAATAATTACATCGTTATCATATTTTAAAAAAAAGTTATGCTGATCAAAGTGAAAGTCACTTATTAAAATCATAGTTTTTCCACACAAACCACTTTTCAAAGGAGAAGGAAAAATGAATTTTAATTTTAATTTTTTTAAATATATTTAGAAACTACAAAGAAAATTCTAAAATACCCTAGTTTACATCATCTACAAATTCCTTATAGTTTTGCGGCAATAGGTGTTTGAAAATGAAGTTTTTTTCTCAAAATGTTGATCTCTATGTCAAAGTTGGCCAAAAAGTGGGACACACTATTGTGGGACCACCCCCTCTTGAATGATATTATCCTTTATTATATTATATTTCATTAACTGATTTAGGTGAACAAGAAATTTATGCACAAGAAATGTAGGTTAAAACTAGAAAGAAGTGGGAGAAAGGAATGAAAGAGGAGATGTATTCATTTATACAAAATAAAACTTGGGAGCTAGTTGAGTTTCCTGAAGGTAAAAGAACATTGCCTAACAAATGGGTGTGCAGGTTAAAGGAGGAACATGAAGGAAAGAAAAGATACAGGGCTAGAATTGCGGTAAAAGGTTTTAAACAGAAAATAAAGTAGCTATTTTGATGAAATATTTTATCCTTTCATGAAGATGACTTCAATTTGAACTATTCTAAGTCTTTTGGCTACATAAGATTTACATCTAGAATAAATAGATGTCAATATAAATTTTATCCATGGAGTTTTGCAGGAAGAAATTTATATGCAACAAACACAAGGGTATGAGGGAAAAGGTAAGAAGGATTTAATGTGTAGGCTGAAGAATAGCATGTATGGGATGAAACAAGCACTTGGTAATTATATTTAAATTTTGATTTATTTTTTCTGGCTAACCAAGGTTACAACAAATGTCATTCTGATCATTGTGTTTATTTTAAGTGATTGAAAAATGTTATCTGTAATATCTTATTGTTGTATATTAATGGCATGCTTGTTATCAGGTCTAATATGCAACATATAAATAACCTTAAATATATATTAGCACATTCATTCACTATGAAGGATTTGGGTGTAGCAAAATAGATCTTTGGTATGAGAATAACGAGGGATAGAAAATATCACACATTTAGATTGTCTCAGAGTGAGTACATAGAAAAGGTGTCGAACAAATTTTGAATACAAGATGAAAAACAAGTTAGTACACCTTTTGCTAGCCATTTTAAATTGTCCAAAGAAATGAGCCCCAAGACACAGGAGGAGATGTATTATATTTCTAAGGTTCCATCCTCTTTAGAAATTGGTAGCTTGATGTATGCCATGGTATGTACAATGACATATATTGCACATGCAGTGGGAGTTATGAGTAGGTATATGAATAATCCTATAAAAGATAATTGAAATGCAATAAAGTGAATTCTCGGGTATTTGAGAGGTACAAGAACTCATTCTTTATGCTTTGGAGGCACTCATTTCACTTTACAAGGATATTTTCATTCATATTTAGTAGAAGATATTGATAGGAAGAGCACTATAGGGCATTTTTTTACTATAGGTGGCACAACAGTCAAATGGATTTCCTAATTAGAAAAGGTTGTAACCCTCTCAACAATAGAAGGAGAATGCATTGGTGTTGCAGAGGATAGTAAGGAGATAATTTAGTTGCAAGGATTTATGGAGGAATTGGGGAGGAAACTAGAGAATAGCAGGTTTTACTGTTAAAGTTAGGGTGTGATTCATCTTGCAAAGAACTCAACCCTTCACTCTAAGACCAAACACATACAACTTGGGTACTATTTCATATGCATATGTTTAGAGGATGGACAGTTGAAGGTGGAGAAGATACCCAGTAGAAAGAATCCTGCATATATCTTGACCAAGGTAGTAACTCAAAGGAAACTAACTTCCTACTCAGTTTATGTTAGTCTTTGACCATGATACCCATAGTAGTGAGAAACAATCAAGTCTTGGTGCGTCAATCTAGCGGGAGCTACAAGAGACGCAATGTTGCTACATGATCAGTCTCCAAGTGGGAAATATTTGAGGTGTGGAACCTGATCAGTCTCCAAGTGGGAGGTTGTTGGTATGTGGTGATTGATATGGAAATTACTATACACTCTCCATTTATCCTTGTCGAGGTTAACTCATCGAGTGTTTTTAGGTTAATTTATTAACTAGCCTTTATAAAGTGACATTTGTAAACTTCCTAAAAAGGCCTAAAAATAAGTCTTGATGTAATGTGAAATAAGAAAACTATAATTTTCTCTTTGTTGGACAATAAAATAAGTGGATGGTTGTTTCTATGGTGGATGTAGCCCACATTAGGTGAAGCACATTAAATCTTTGTGTTATTGTATTTTTGTCTTCTCGTATTTTTTACATTATCTTAATATTATTTATTGTTCATATCTTCCTAAACCTAACACTAACTTGAAAAAAAAAATGGGAAAAATAAGGGGGAGTAAGTTGGTTGGGGTGAATTTCTCCTATCACCCAGTCAGGGGTGACCTACTCCTAGCTATTTCAGATCTAATGATCGAAATACTTTATCTCTCTAAATATTCACACTATACCTTTTTTGTGAATCTGCCACTTATTCCTATACATGGAAAAGATATATAACTAATAGGTAGAAAGGGATTTCCCTAGGTCAAGCCCTAAATTCGGAATAAACCATAATTTTACTCTCTCTTTTTAAATTAATTAAGAGCATGTTGATATGTAATAGAGGTTAGATGTGGAAATTAGAATAGCTTATGTATTTTTTACTTAATTCACTTTAAATGTGATCGCAAATATTGATGCAATAACAAATCCAAAAGACCTAGAAAAAAAAACATGAATAAATGTTTGTAGAAAGAGTGTTGAAGATTACCACACTACTAGACCTAAGGAAGAATGTCTTGAATGCTTCAATGCTTAAACTCAAATTGAAAATGAAATTGTATCTTTTGATTTCAAAATGAGGAGTGATAACATGATTTTATGCGTGTTCCTAGCACTTGTAGTGAAAATTTCAAAGCAAGTCGATGTAGGCCTAAATTTCCCACTCATATAATCTAACCTTTGGGTGGTTCAAATTTGGGGCCAAACATGAGGGATCTAGTTGTCCAAGGAAACCTTCTCCCCCTAAGGTAGACTAAAATTAGGGAATGACATTTAGAATTAGGAGATGCTAGGATTTTAGTAGGAATTAAGGTAGGGTCACCAAATCAAGTATGGGAGGCCCTACATGCTAAAAGTGGGTCTAAGTTTGAAAGAAATTGCAGAATCGTGCAATTTACAATGCTATAATTATATTGGCTACTATAATAATTTTCTTAAGGCAAAGAAAGAATATGCCAAGATCGAGAAGCTCAATTGATAACACAAACAAGATAGACAAAATCATATGATCCTCAATTGACATGATTCAAGATGATCAATAATAAAATAATAATAGATAAATACAATGTAGGAGTGTCTGGATATATATGCAATGCAATAAGACTACATGATAAGGAGATGATAACCTATCAACCACAATAGGTAGAATCGCATGTCCACCCAAGATGTATTATACTCTGTTGTACACGTAAGTATGTGCAAACATGTTCAACAATGAGAGGATGATAATGTAATAAGAGCACTAAAGGTGGATCTCACACATTAAGTGGATAGAGATAACTACTAACTCCACCTAATATGCATTTCTCCTATAAAATGTGTTAAAATGAAATGTAAAATCCTATGTGTCTATCTGAAAACTAATATGAAAATGTATTATCCTAATTAAAATTATGTAAAGTATAATTATAATTAATTAATTACACCAACACCCTCCTTTAGTATGTACAACTTAGGGGAATGCACTTAAGATCATGATACTAGATGACTAAGCGTCATGTGTCCCGACTACTACGGCATGTTAGGTACCCATGTACCATATGAAAATGCAAATACAATGCAATGCAATCTATCATAAAGAAGAGAAAGAGGGAAAAACTTATGGGAGAAAAATCCTCCCCCAAAAAGAGAGATGAAAACAAATAAGATGCATGGATGGATGGAGTAATCAAGACCCCCTCATTACGACATACATCATGCATATATAGTACAAAAGTAGATCAAAAGGAAAAAAACACCATATGTAGAAAAATCCCCCCCCTGATAAGAGAGAAGAAGAAGAAGAAGAAGAAGAAGAAGAAGAAGAAGAAGAAGAAGAAGGAGACAAGGTAGCCCCCCTCATTGTAGAATGTCCATCAACAATAGCTGCTCCAAAAAAAATGTAGAAGCTTTCCCATGAACAATGAACAACGTTCCTCCCCTTAGCAAGAAACAATGTCATAGGTGTAGATGAGATGCATCCCTAATCTATAGGAAGAAACCGCAAGATGAATGGTGTCTCTAAAAACTGCTCAACTGTCGCTTTGTCGATACTGAAGACTCCCCCTTCAAAAACTATTGAAATGAACAAGTCAGGATCTAATAAGGATGGATGTAGAATATGTCCCAAATAACTAAGTGTATCCCCTAATGATAAAGAGACCTCCTGCAACTGCTGTACATAAGGATCCACAATCACATCAACCTCGAAAGACTGATCATGTAGAGAATGGACAAGAGGGTCAGAGTGTTCCCTCACAAAAATTGTAGAAGGATCATTGTCATCAAAGAGAAGACATATATCTTTAGTGATGTCTCCCATAACTGTAATGTAGGAATCGACAAAAAAAATGCAATGTATGTCAAGTAATCATCCCTTGATGTTGTAATTGGAAGACAAGGTGTACCCAACTCTATTGAATCACATGGACCTATCACTGTAGCAATGTATGCATGTGTAATATGTTGATGTTGTGACCTTGTCCTTCCACTTTCTGAAGTATCCCCCACATGTGAACCTACTAAATAAAGAGTTTGTCTAACCTAATGAGATCTAGTGGAAGAAGATGAAGGAGTATACTCAACCTTAAGTTTTCCAAACAAAGGAGTAATCATGTGTATCAAGGTTGAGATAGATGAACCATCTGAATCACTGTCACTGTTATCACTATTAGTTTCCACAATGTTTAAAGTATGGAGAGGAGTAGAGGATAAGCTAGGTGAACTTTACTTAAAGTGATTATTCCCCTCTATTACAATCTCATGAGTCTTAGGATTCATAAGTCTATATGCCTTAACACTTTATTCATATCTAATGGAGGTGCCTTACATTTCTATGAAGATATGTGTGCCCGTGATGGACAACCAAATGCTCTTATGTTTTTCACAACAAGTTTTCTTCCACACCATGTCTCAAAAGGATTCATTCCATCTAAGGCATTATGAAGATATCTATTGAGGATGTGATTGTCACAACTTATATCTTATACCACAAGTGATGGATCAAGAGACTTTTCTTCAATCATGCAACTTGTCATTATATTAAGAGTTCTAATCTTCATTTATGCAACTCTTCTCTCTTGTGGACTAAATGCAATTGGATTATGAATATGAATACCCTCAATTCTACAAAGGTTTGTAAGTCTTGAGTTCACATATCCTCTTTCATTGTCTATGTGAAGAAAATTTATGGATTTACTTCATTTATTTTCAACATGAGACTTGAAGGTGAGAAACTTATCAAACACTTCATTCTTGTGACCAAGAAACTAGACCCATGTGTAGCGTGAAAATTCATCAATGAAGGTGAGGACATAGAAAACCTTGTTGATTGATGTCACTGGAAAGGGACCTACTAGAACATTGTGAACCAACTCAAATACAATTAATGTTATCGAAGACTTTCCTTTGTCAAACTTGTCTTCTCGATGCACATCCAATAAACAAGTTGAACATTAACCCTTAGAAAAGTTGATTGTACGTAGACTTTTGACCATAAGTTTTGAGCTAAGTTGAGAAGATAACAGAAATCAAGATTTCCACACCTCTAATGTCATAATTGACTTTTTTATTTTGTATGTATCAACAAGGAATGTGAAGGGGATTTAGGCACAATGTGGAAGAAAGAATAAAGTCTTGTGTCATGATTATATTTACCCAGTACATCCAACGAATCATCCTTAAGAATTTGCACCATAAATGAATTAAGAAGGAACTCAACTTTATTTCCACCTCCATTGGTAAATTGAAAGGATATTGGTGCTAAGGTTAGGAAAATAGAGAACATCCTTGAATGCTTCATTTTCCATTTGAACTTTTCCTTTCCCTTCAACTTCCACTTGTGTATCATCCCCTAGAAAGATGTAAGATAACTTAGATGGCTCCAATGAAGAAAAATGCTCCTTTGAAGCACCCATGTGATGAGTGACACCCGAGTCAAGAACACATTCCTCAAAAGAACTTGTACTTGACATAAATGCTTTCCCTTTTTCCTTTGAAGTGGATGGAGATGAATCCTTGGAGGAATTTGGTACATTTATTTTGTTCTTCTTGACTAAGTTTTCCAACTCATCAATCCTCTTAGTCTTGCAATGATTCTCATCATGATTTGGTTTCTTGCAATATGCACAAATAAATTTATCCTTCTTGTAGTTATTTCCCTTCTTGTTGGAAGAATAATTTCCTTGTTGTGAGGAGGAAGATTGGTGTGTCTCTGATTGTGATTTTGGCTTTCACTTATTTTTGTTGTTCTTGAAATTTTTTCCACTTTGACTTCTTTGGTTCTCATTATTAAGCTATCAATGCCATAAAATTTTAAGACTCGAGAATACCCATATCTAATAATTTTAATCATCCCAACATTAACATTTCTGAAAATGCATCAAATGAAGGCTCAGTGAAGGAACTTCCCATGGTCAACTTGTGGGTATTGTAACTTGAGACAAAAGTTGCATATTTTGGAGGAAGCCTCTTCAAGATATGATGAATCAACCTATCATCCTTCATGGGATTACCATGATCCTTAAGGACCCATTTGTTTGGCAGAATTTGTGAATGCTAGAATTGCCAATTCTGGAATTGAATCCATTCTAGAATTGTGCTATTCTCAAAACAAATTCTAGAATATGGGCTTGTCCTGTTTGGTTCACCTGGAAGATGACTGAGAAGATGCCAATTTTGCATTTGGTTCCGCACAACTAGAATTGGAATTGGAAGTTTGTTTTTGCACACATACATATATACACACACACATTGTGTATATACACACATGTGTGTATATACACACACACACGTGTGTGTATCACACATACACATGTGTACACACACACACACATATATATACACACACATTTGTATATATAAACATACACATCTATGTGTATATATACACACATGTGTGTATATATACACATGTATATGTGTATATACACACATATGTATATACATATGTGTGTATATACACATGTATATACATGTGTATATATACATATGTGTGTATATACACATATACATGTGTATATATACACACATGTGTGTGTATACACACATGTGTGTATATACACACACATGTATATACACACACATGTGTATATATACACATACATATATATATATACACACACATATATATACACATACATGTATGTATATACACATGTATACACATATATACATACATTTGTGTATATATATACAC
>MU224434.1:138692-151295 GCA_018584345.1 Thuja plicata | reverse complement strand
AAATGATAATATTTTTAATATTTATATTTACTATAATATGATTAGTTACTACATATTTAATTAAAAATATTTTTCTACTATATTAATATAAACAAAGTATTAATCTTGTTATGAATATTTACTTAAGGTTAAAAATTAAAAGATAAAGATTATATATTGAAAAAACTAAACTTAAAAAAAATATTAACTTACAATCATTAATTATAAATATAATAATATAATTATTTTAATTAATTATATAATTATAAAATAATAATATAAATTAAGAATACTTTAATAACTTTTTTATTTAACATATGTAAATAAATTAGGAAAAAATATCTAACTTTATTGAATGTCATGGTGTACTACACTGACAGTACGAGGTGGAAAGGGCATGTATGGGGTATGGCATGGCCGAAGAAGGACGCGAGGAACGAGGTGCAAATCCTCACACTTTTAGCCATTGCCGACATCCACACTATCACATCATCAGTTTGTATAGGTGATGTCATCAGTAATGCCATCACTACGTAGGGGGTTTTTGTGTAGTGATGGTCATTTGGCCATTAATTTTAACCCTATGTTTCACTGATGGTTATACAACCATAAAATTTAAACCTTAAGTTGCAAATATCAGCATTTTTTGAATTTTTTTTGGACTCCTCACTATTTAGCTTTTTAGTTTTGCAATCCAACTTTTAGGGCTCATAATCATTTGACCTTTTTTAGGGCAAAACTTTTTATTTGGTCTAGAATCTTGCACTCTTCATACAAATTAAGGTATTTTCAATTTTGGTAGACAAATCTTTTAGAATTATCAATTTTTCAAAACTATACTCATTTAATCCTTATTTTTGCATCTTTTGGGGTCTTCTTAGACTCTTAAAAATATTTTTTCATGTGCCTTTTTTTAAAGTGTGTGATTTCTTCTCTACTTTTGTAATTTTATATTTCATTGTAGTTATTGCGAGTGCATATATTACTTTTATAACTTAGTATATTTTGGCCTTTTCTTTGGAATTCGTAATTTCTTAGAACTCATAAATATCTCGCGCATTGTTCATTTGAGTAAAATATAGTCTATTTTAGGTAGTTATGATTAATGAAATCATAAGTCCACTCTCCCTTATTTTTCATGTCACAATTATACATGCACTAAGTATGAAGTTCCAAAATCATTATTCGGGGGAGGTGGAGGGGGGAGGGAGACAAGTTCTTTGATTGTGTGAATTTGTGGGGTGTCTTGTGTGATTGTGCCTCTTCCTCTCTTGTGCTCTTTCATTTTTCATTATGGGTTCTCTTAACTTTCCACTTTTAGTTGCACACAACTATGCACAATAGAAAATTAAAGCATGGAGTAATATGATGAAAAAGGACTAATTCAATATGTTTCTGGAATAATAGTAGCACTAGCCGATCCTGAAACTGATCCATTAAATTCTTGAATGGAATGAATTGTTAAAAATCTTATGGCTCTTGGAACTTTGACAAAGTATGTATCAAATTAGCTTATCTTCCATATTGACAAATACAAGACAATCAAAGATGCTTGGAAAAAAATTGGTCAATTGTATGGACAAGTAGATGAGATTAGAGGCTACAAGCTTGAAAATGATCTCAGCATTTTCGATCCCAAGGATTTTGATACAATCCAATACTATGTAACTAAAGCTATATATCTTAGAGAAACACTTAAGGATTGTGGTGTTGACAAATAGGATGTTTAGTTAGTTTATAACATATTGGACAAGCTGCCATCAGAATATGTAGCATTTGTTTCTAGCTTCCAAACCAAACACCTTATAGTGGGTAGTTCATTCACTATGCTTTCATTTGATTCATTCACATAAATGATGATGTTAGAAAAATCAAAGCTAATTAGCATGGGGATTCTCAATTCTTCAAGGTCCAAAGCTTTGGTGGCTGATTACGGGAATCAAGTGAATCAAGGAGAGGGTTCCCACAAGAAGTATAAGCATGGAAAGCCAAAGAAACAACAAGAAAAATAACAAATTCCTCTCCACAACAAGCAAATTATTCATCTTATCCAAAAAGGAAAAGTCCTTTAAGGAGAGACCACCTTGTGCTAATTGCAAGAAATTTTGTCATGATGAGCATCCTTGCAAATCTAAGATAATTTATGATTTGACAAATATTATCAAGAAGAACAACATCAATTTTCCATTTTCCTAAAATAAGAAGGATTACACTTCTTCACAGTCAAAAGGAAAAGGGAAACCATTTGTGGCAACTATAATTTCTTCACAAGAATGAATACTTGACTTGGCTGCCACACTCATCACATGGGCTCTACAAAGGAGAAGTTTTCATCATTGGGCCCTCTAAGGTACCTCATATCTTTATCATAGGTGAAACTCAAGTGGAAGTTGAAGGAAAATATTTTATTTCCATCGATAATAGAACATTTGAGAATGTGATCTATGGTCCTGGCTTGGGTGTTGGAATCTAGTTTTAATTTACCAGATCACTAACTATCCTAGAGAGGGAAAGAAAGTTGTGTTTCTTTTGATTCCGTTGTGCTAAAATAACTTAAGGATGGTTTTTTGGTTATATAGTGGGAAAAGCCATTCACAACACAAGGATTTACTCATTCTTCCACTTTATACCTCAATCAATTTCTACTACCTTACTTACTCATTCAAAATTAGAAAGTAAGTTATGGCATGAATGGTTTGGACATCTCAATTAAGTTATGGTATGAACGGTTTGGACATCTCAATTACCATTATCTTTAGTAGCTTAGCTCTGAGGATATGGTCACATGAATACCTCCAAAAAAATATTTAGATTGTGTATGTTCATGGTGTTTCATGGGAAAGAATCTAGAAGAGAAGTTTGAGAAAGGAAAGTCTTGGGGAGCTTTAAAATTTTTCCAAAAGGTTCACAAGGATGTACCAAGCCCCTTTCTAGTGCTATAATTTAGAAAGGCTCACTATGTCCTCACTTTCATTTATGAATACTCCCACTTCACATGAGTCTACTTTCTTAGTTAGTAGAGTGAAGTGTTTAACAAGTTTCTAGAATTAATATCACATGTTTAGAAGAAATCAGGGAAGCAAGTCAAGATTATATGCACAAAGAGTGGAAAGGAATATGTGAACACTATACTTGAGGAATATTTTACTCTTGATGACACAGCCAAGGATGGAGGATCAAATGAAGGATTGTCCAAACTTGTAGCAAATAACCACAACAACAAAAAAAATAGATACACAGAAATATATTCAACATTCAGCTCATATATTATCTCAAAATATCAATTACATTCAGCATGTCAGGTTGTAAGGCCTTCTCAATTATAGCCAATTACAAAGATAGATTTCAGATCTAATACAGATCTTCTGCAACACATACATCCATGAGCCAAATTCTCAGATTCAACACTTGATCTGCCCTCCTAGATCTAATATCAATCTGTTGCCCTAAGCTAAGAAAAAAATACAACTCAAATACAAAAGTAAATAGGCGGCCTACAAAAACAATCATTGGATAAACCCCTGACCCAAATTTAGGCCCACACAATCCCCAATGATAGATCCACCATAAATGCTACAATAAAAATTAAATCCAGAAGTCGGCCACCACCTCCAGCTTCAAAATAAACAACTCAGGTAGAGGATGACCGAGCAACAGAGTAACTCAGGCCAAGCATCACCAAGCCATAGAAGACAAACCCGAGAATCAGAAAATGAACCTGGAACAAGCATGCTTGAGTGACAGAAACCCGAGCAAAAAAAAACCAAGCATGCTTGAGTGACATAACAAGAGCAACAGAGAAACAAAGTGTTTCATTGAGCAGTCTCCAAACAAGCTAAAGAACAAAAGAAAGCATATTTTTGGTTGAGTGGGATTCCCAAGGATACTAGGATGCTCTTGCATCAGACAACCCAGGTAAAGAGGATGTTCCCATAATGGAATCATGAACATCTTAATAGAATTAGAACAGGTATTCCATACTTGTTCTCAACCCATATCTCATCTTTCCCTTCATTCCATGTTTTCTTGACTCGGTCTATTTTCTCATTCGAAAAATTCATCAATCCTGCACTTTCCTCATCTCTTCTTCCTGCAACTGATAGTAGTTGACATCGATCATCCTTGGCACCTGTGATACTATCAATGTTTTTCTAAACCATCTTCTCATCTGAATGACTGATAAAATTATCATCAACATCCCTCTGTGTCACTAATGTCAACATTTGTTGCACTATCCCAACCAAAAGTGTCATTTGTTTCTTAATCTTTGTAAGCTCCTTAGAGGTTTCATTCTCTCCTCTCTTCATATCCTCCTTTATTTTACCCATAGGCTCATCAATTATCTTTTCCTCATGGTTGTCACTGTCATTCAAACAACATCTGACAACACCACATCCCTTTGCCCCTGCTTCTGACAAAGGTAGAAGTTTATGCTTGGATTCACCCTGCCTCACAACATAGGTATTTGCACAACCATCAAACGTAACATGTCTATCATATTGTCAGGGTCTACCAAGAAATAGGTGACAAACATCCATAGGCCACACATCACATTATATCTCATCATAATAATATCCAATCTTAAAATTAACAAGGCATTGTTCCTCAACCCTAACCTTAGAAACATCTTGTATCCAACTAATCTGATAAGGAGTAGGATGTTTTCTTCTTCCCAAATTTAACTTACTAACCATCACTTCTGAAAAACATTTCTCAGAACTTCTACCATCAATTATGACATTACATACCTTATCCTTGCATTTACATATGGTTCTGAACAGGTTCCTTCTCTGCACTGGTTCATTAATACATGCATCCAGCCTTCTAGTGATCATAACTTCTCATCCTTTTGCAACATTCACTAGATTTTCCTTGATTTTCATGGTGAACTTCTTTTGTGGACATGACCAAGCCTTATGTCCCTTCTCACCACATTAAAAACAAGTACCAGTGAAATCGCTTCTTCCTCTTCTTCCATACCCACAATTGTAATCTTTATTTGTTTAACTACTACTAGATCTTACCTCGATCTTCTTAGGATTATCCACCACCTTATTCTCAACAGTTGTGTCATCAATATTACCACCTCAGTTTCTGTTATTCTATCTTCTTTCAAACTTCTTTTTCAGCTTGTCCTCAATCTTCAATTCCATCTGATAAGCATGTCCTATGGTTGTCATCTGAACAGTAAGTAACTCTTCGTGAATACTAGATCTCGGGCCATAAATACACCTAACAAATTTCTCCTTGTCAGCTTCTGAATGTCCAGTCCTAGTCAGAATCCTACAAAACTCCTCAGTATACTCTTGCACTAATTTTTTTTTGTGCCTCAAACCTTGCATCTTCTTAAACATCTAAAATTCATAATCCACTCGAATGAATTGGTTTTTCAAATTTTCAACCATTCTGTTCTATCTGATGATCTTGTCTTTACCTCTCCGATTTCTTTCCAATTGAACTTCTCTCCACCATATGTTCGCTTGACTTTTCAGCTTTGTCTTTGCAAATCAAACTCTATTAGGATCTTCCACTTCTTCATACTCAAAGTATTCATCCATCTCATTAATCCAATGGATAATTTATTCTAGCCTAAGGCTTCCAACAAATGTAGAAACTTTGATCTTAGGTCTTTTCCCAATTTTAGACATAGCTATAAGAAATCTAGCCTCATCGAGATCTCTGATATCTTCTATAGCTTCTTCAAAATGATATTCTTCTTCAGATACTTCACCATTACTTCGGTTTTCTTTGGGCACATTATTTCTTTGCAGCTCCTCTCGCAGATCTTGCACCTGCTTCTGCAAAGCTTGAAAATCTTCAAGACTGAATTCCTCCTTAGGTTTTTCCTCTGTGATCTCATGAATTTTCTTTGGAGGCATCTTTGCTCCACAAATATCCAACAATTGAAAACCTAAATCCTTCTCCAGCATTTGAAACTTATCTTTGATACCACTTGACACAGTTAAGGATGGAGGATCCAATGAAGGATTGTTCAAACTTGCAAAAAATAACCACAACAGTGGAAACAAGAAGATACACAGAAGTATAATCAACATTCAACTCATATATTACCTCAAAATATGAATTACATTCAACATGTCAGTCTGTAAGGCCTTCCTGGTTACGACCAATTACAAAGATAGATTTTAGATCTAATACAGAGCTTCTGCAACACATACAACCATGATCCAGATTCTTAGATCCAACACTTGATCTGCCCTCCTAGATCTGATCTCAATCTGTTACCCTAAGCTAGGGACAAAATAAAACTTAAATATAGAATCCAACCAATAGGTTGGCCTAAAAAAAAATCATTGGAAAAACCCCCGACCCAGATCTAGGTCCACACAATCCCCAATGAGAGATCCACCAGAAATACCGCAATCAAAATTAAATGCAGAATTTGGCCACCACCTCCAACTTCCAAATAAACAACTGGGGTAGAGGATGACCGAGAAAAAGAGTAACTCGGGCCAACCATCACCCAGCCACAGAAGACAAACCCAAGCATCAGAAAATGAACCCAGAAGAAGCATGCCCGAGTGACAGAAACCTGAGCAACAAAAAATAAAGCATACCCGAGTGATAGAACCCGAGCAATAGAGAAACAAAGTGTTTCATCGAGCAGTCTCCAAAAAAGATAAAGAACAAAAGAAAACATATTTTTAGTTAAGCAAGATTTCCAAGGATCCTAGGATGCTCCTGCATCACTTGAGGAAATTGTTCTATAGAATTTGGTTTCCTACACTTTACAACAAAATAAGGTTTTAGAAATAGAGAATAGAACCCTTAAGGATATGGCTAGTTGCATGATTCATGCAAGGTTTCTTGGTCCAAATTTTTGGGTGAAATTTATCAGTTGTACCACACATATCTTAAAGTAGTTTCACTAAAATGATTTGAATAATTTTACTCAATTTGAGGCTTCGTGTGGTAGAAAACCAATTGTGAGAGACTTCACAGATTTCTATTGTTTAGCTTGGGCATGCATACCTCCATAGAAACACAAGGAATTAGAACCGTAGAGTAGGCCCTACATATTTTTTGGATATCAAAAATGTGTTAAGGAATATAAATTTTTAGATGCATAGGCACATGAGACATTTATTGAAACGAGTGTTCACTTTGAGGAAAGCTCTCTTAGCTTGACCTCTACTCCACCTCGTGCTTCCTCATATATGAAAAGTAATATCATAGTGACTTAAATGATGATTCTATCTCAACCCTGAATCATAAGATTAAATGTTTGCGAGGTCCACTTACAGTTAATGATGCTCCTTCATCTTATTCTACTAGACCTTGTACTCTTAATTCAACAGATAGATTTTTGGGGGATCCTTTAGATATTCGAAGGACATGGCCACAACATAAACATCTTCCACATGCTTACATTGGTACAATATCCAATGCAAAATCCATTTTGGAAGCATTAGGAGTTCCTAAATGGGATTTAGCAATGGAGGAAGAGTACAGTTCTTTCATGTGAAATCACACATGTGATTTGGTTCCTTTTCCTAAGTGAATAAATATGATTCAATGTAAGTGAGAATATCATACTAAGTTTGCATCATATGGAAGTGTGAATAAGTGAAAATGTTGTCTAATGGAAAAAGGTTTCTCATAGATTCCAAATGTTGAATATACTGAAACCTTTGCACCCATAGCTAAGATGAACTCCATTAGTTTGACTCTTGCCTTAGATGCAACTCATGGTTGGGTTGTACATTAGATGGATGTAAAGAATACATTCCTACATGGGGATCTTTATGAGGATATTTACATGAAATAACTATAGGGGTTCAGTTGATATAATTATTTGGTTTGTAGATTAAGGAAGTATATCTATGGCCTCAAACAAACTCCTAGGGCTTGGCACACCAAGAGGGATTTTCTTCTTCTCTCACCAAGTTTCATTCAGATCCAAGGTGTAACTTAGAATGTTATGTTGAATCAGTTGTGCAATCTAAACAATATTACAAAATTTTGGAGTAGTACTAACTCAGAGCACAAGTCACACTTTAGAAGGGGGGACGATGTTATCAAGGGGAAAAAATCTATATCGACTTCTAGACAACATGTTGCATCTTGTTGATCAAGCATATAGATTGGAGTTAAAATATAATATTTAGATTATAGGTACTAAGTACAAGTCACGTCCAATCGAATAGATGCAAATATATTGTAAGATATGATCACTAGTAATAAGAATATAGTGCATTGATATAATGGATGTATAGGTAAAGATAAAGTACAATGAAGGAAGACGTATAAAATGAAAGTATGATATTATATTATAAGGTATATAAGGCTGTATATGACATCATAAATCAATAAAATTAATAAAATCACAATTAGATCTAAATCTAACGTGATACACATTTTCTTCATGTTTTGTTAAATAGGGTATCTTATGTCCAAATCTAGGTCCCTGTTTCCTCAATAGGACAATATTTTGGGCATAAGACTACAACATTAGAATGTTATTGGGGGTTCAGAGCTTAGTTATGTGCCTTAACATTTCTTTCTTACATTCACTATAGATGACTTTTGGAAATTTCATTTAAAACTATTTTGTATGGTCTCACAATCTCTTTTCCATTTGTACTTGTCAATTTTGTAAAATTTAATCTATGGAAGAATGAATTCATTATATTTTACTTTCATAATGTATGGAAATAACTGTTCAAATTCAGTTGTATATCTTTGTGTGGTATACATACATGCATTTATTTATTTATAGCAATCCTTAAATTTATATGTTTGTATATATTTGTACATATACATGCATAGAGAAAGATATACATACATATTTGTGTATGCGTAGAGGCATATGTATGAGTATGTATTTGATTTTAGTTTTATTTGAAATCTTTTTATCTCATCTTTATTAGCTTTCGACTTATAATCAAATGACAACACTTGAGGTGAAAATAATAGCATTCATATTTAATCTATGGAAGAATGGATTTATTATATTGTATTTCCATAATGTATGGACATAACTCTTCAAATTCAAATGTATATCTTTTTGTGTTATACATATGTGTATTTATATATTTATAGTAATCCTCAAATTTATATTTTTTTTTATATATTTGTATATATAGATGCATATTTGTGTAAGTGTAGATGCAAATGTACGAGTACGTATTTTAATTTAGTTTAATTTACAATCTTTTTATCCCATCTTTATTAGCTTTCTACTTATATTCAAATGACAACACTTGAGGTGAAAAAAATAGCATGCATATTTCACCTATTGAAGAATGGATTCAATATATTGTACTTCAAAAATGTATGGACATAACTATTCAAATTTAAATGTATATCTTATGTGTATATACATTTATGTATTTATATATTTATAGTAAACGTCAAAATTATATGTTTCTATATATTTGGATATATACATGCAGAGACAAAGATATATACATGCATATTTGTGTATGTGTATATGAATCTGTGTGTGTGTGTGTGTGTGTGTGTGTGTGTGTGTGTGTGTGTGTTTAGTTATTATTTGCAATCTTTTTATCACATCCTTAATAGCTTTCCACTCATAATCAAATGACAAGACTTGAGATGGCGATACTAACTTATGATATTGTTTATTTTGAATTTCTTTACTTTTTAAATATAATTAGTAACTTAAATTAGATTTAATTTAATCTAATTAATTACACTTACATGCAAGCTTCCAAACTAAAACTTATTGACATCTTGGTACATACAAATTATCTCATTAATTAAATATATCGAAATAAAATTATGTATATTTATATCTATATAAAATTATATATGTAACACTATGTTTAGGACAAATAAATAGACATAGTTAAAAGGTTAATGTGATGTAGAAACATGAGAAGCGGTGGTCCCTTCAAAATTCGGAAACTTTTGAATATTTTATTTTTTAACCAAGTCCAGTCTTTGCCTAACCCAACTGTAGGAGTGATACAAATTTTCTTGGAAGTAGTTTTCATATGTTGCACGTGCGAACACAATCGCTCAAAAGAGAGCATACTAGGAAAACAAATTCGGCCTGCATGTAAAACGCTGCATACTAATCAACCAATAATAAATTTACATCAAACTTTACACTAGAGAGTGACATCATATAATAGTCAATCAAATGACTTGAATAATTTAGCATATTTTGTTGACTTTACATTAGGCAGAGATGTGAAAGAATAGATAATCTTCACCGAATTCACATTAGATAATTGCAAATGTTTATAAAAAGATCAAAATTTCCATTTACTTAAAAACTCTTGACTACACGATCCTCAAAGTCAACAGAGGAATTTGGTATGAACATTCCAACCTAGATTAGTCTATTACACATTACAAAGTAACAAAACCAAAACATGTCTGAAGGTGACTTTACAAAATATTTACTAGTTATGTTTTTTATTGCTGAAAGATTCAGCAGTTATATGTTTTGCTAACTGTCAGCGTATTGTGATGAGGATAATAAACCGTTCTGTAAATTTGGGTACTCATAAATAGGCCGAATTCACCAAAACCTTATGATGTACGTGAAAAATAAGGAAATGATGTATTTTGAAAATTTGTTAATTTTGTCTAATTCCCTTGTTATTTTTAGCACAGATGCCAGTCTATGTAGTTATTAAAAGGAAAAAAACTGTGTATCCACTCATTAAGTTTGGAAGGCTTTAGCAATTTGTGTATTCACTCTGTAAGTTCTTCTCATAGGAAGACATTAAACAATCTACAATTACAAGTGTTAAATAAATAATTTTTAATTTTAACATAGGTTTAAAAGAAAGGGAAAATGAATGGATTTGGGAGTACGAGTGAAACAATTTTGTGACTAAAGTGGTAATTGTTATAACTTTCTAATTCATAAATCAAATCATATGGTAATAGTTTTCAAAATATTAATTGCTTGTCATTTATTCTATAGCACATCATATTTTCCTTAAATAATAGAGGAAAACCAATGAAAAATAACTTGCTGAAATGGGATTGAGCTCAATAGCTAGATGAAATGATGTCATTTTTATATCTCTAGTAATTGGTTCCAAGATAGATAGAATTAGCATTTCCTAGGAGCAATTCAAAGTAGTATGTTGGATATGTAGATGATACTATTAGGCAATAAGACTTAGGTTATGTCCTATCACAAAAGAAGGATATAGCTGTTTTCGTAGAGAATCATGAACATAAGGGTGACAAACTTAATCTTTTAAAGAATATTAAGAAGATTGCATTTTAAAATAAAATAAAAAGAAATAGAAAAGAAATGGTTTTAGATTAAAAGGGAAGTAAACATATTTGGATATAAAAGGAAGGCTAAAATTAAAAAAATAATTTCAATTAGAAAAAAAATGAAACATTAATGTAGCAACTTGTTATTCTTTCCCCTATTCTTAAAATTTCTTATAAATATTGGATGCATTTGAGAACCATTTATCACAATAGAAAAAGATATATCATTGTATTGTCAATTTGGAGAGGTCTACTTCTTAGGAGTTCACAATGCAAAGGCTTAAATGAATAAACTAGATTAGTATGAATTAAAGAACATAACAATCCATGCTTGTTTTAACAGAGTTGTGCATAACCGAAAGCTAGCTTATATTTTTAAACAAGTTTGGAGGCTGATTGACTCTTTTCAAGAGTGTGTCTTTTCGCACATTTATCGGGAAGGAAACCAAGCTGCAGATTACCTTTCAAACTTAGGYTGCGACGACATCTCTAYGCTGGAGCTTGAAGTGGATAATATTCTCGATGCTCATCCATTTTTGGCAGAAATTATTAATGATGAGTCAGTTAAGGCTTGTCAAATTYGAGATGATGGTTAATTTCTCCAGCTCTRGCTTTCAGAATGCAGTTGATGGTTTATTTCTCCAGCTCTGGTTTACGGACAGCTTATTTAGATTTTCTCTGTAACATTTGGGTGGCCTCTCCTTCATGCCTGGTTATCTGGAGGGAATCCAGCATGCTTCCCAAAATCCATTCTCCTCTCTTCATGCATTGCGTTTGTACTCCAGGCTAGTTTGTTGTGTTGACTGTGATTCAGCGCAGGGCCTTTCTGCTGTTTGTGGTGGTTTAGTTATTGAAATCAGGGTAATGCTCCTGGCATATGCCGCGCAGGGTCTGTTCTCTCTGCTATCGTCGGGCCTGTTCTCATTGGCAGTGATTGATGTATTGTCTGTGGTTTGGGACAGAGCCTTTCCTCTGTTTGAGGCTTTGTTTTTTGAGTTCGAGGTTCTGCTCCAGGTTTCTGCCACGCTGGGTCTAAAGCTTCAGCTTGCACTGAATCTGTTTTCATTGCTGGTTTGGGTGCCCTGGTTTATCCAGCTTTTGTGTGCTGCAGGGATGTGAATTCCTGCACATTGAATTTGATTTACTGTTCCCTTACATCTCAACAATCTGTTCTAATGATTTTGGATTTACATTGCTCCATGTCAAATTTTTGCCGGTTGGTTTCTTGGCTCCAGGTGTTCCAGGTTCTTTTGCTAACAGCGCCCCTCAATTTGGGGTCGGGTCTCTTGCTTGTTCTGCTCACCCGGTTTCCTTGTGTTGCAATGCCACTCATGCTGTTACTAGTAAGATTTACCCTGTTTTGCACCATCTCTCTTCTTCGCTTCCGCCCGTCCA
>MU224434.1:107456-127534 GCA_018584345.1 Thuja plicata | reverse complement strand
TATTATATACTACCTTATTAAATTAAAATTTGTCTTATGAAAAGATTAAGATCTTAGTCAAGACTTCAATAGGAACCTTTACCTATCAATTATTTTAGGGTTCAACTACCACTTTACTTATCAATCTTTAATTCTCAATAGATAGTTGTATATTCTTAATTTTGAAGAAAAATAGGATTTTATGTTGTAGTATTTCATGAAACATAAAGCTATTGTCAAATGGCTATTTGAAAATCATGCTAAACATAATTTTTTAAAATGATTTGATTTAGTTATTATGTTTAATATACACCTTTAGAATTTTAAAATAATGTGGCTTGAACCTTGCCAAATAGATGACATTATAGGAGAAAACACATTCTTCATTAATCTTTATTGGAGTCTCCTCAAAGTATTTTTAAAATTATTTTATTTATTACTGCATTTAGAACCATGCATTGTAGTTATGGTAGATTTGTGTACATGAGAAGTTTGTATGTTTTTGAATTGAGAAGTAGCAAGAGGGTATTGACCCGTGGAACAACAGCAGCACACTGGATACACATTAACAACACATTAATCCTATCCAGAGTGCACAACAGAGAAACTTAAAAGAACAACAACGTCATGAAAGACCATCACCAAAGCTCAACCAACAAACTATCGGTTGAAACTTTCCAAACTCCCTTGGGAAAGCAAGGTTATTGAGGATCTTCTTGTGAGTAAACGCAACACCCTGACTGTAGATCCGCCCTCCAACTGCAGCAACCCTTTCCACCTCAATAGTAAAGAGACCCACCTCAATAGGAGTAGTGAGGAGGGAGATCAACAACACTAGGCAAGAGATGGTAAACCACCTATCACAGAAGAGAGACTAGAACTCGTCCACCTCCAAAGTCATGAAAACCTCCCCCTTAATAGGAGAAAAATCCACCTCCATAGGAGTCATGAAAGAAGAAACAGACAGACAATACCAAGTTTGTAGACATTTTTGAAAGAAGTTTGTATGTTAAGTTTGTAGACGTTTGTGTTTTATCTTCTATTTATTTTTCTTATTTTATTATTTTTTCTCATTATGTAAGTGAAATAGTGTATGTATATTCCAATTTAAATCAAACAGTATCATTTAGAGATAAATATTAATATTTTTTAATACTTATTCAATAAATTATTTTGAATAACCTTTGATTTGATGACATGTAACTGATTGAATGTTTGAAGATGTTAAATTGATCACTGGAATGCAGAAGGATAATGCGAGACATTAAATAAGTTAATGGATTGTATTGTCATTGATGTCAACTTGATATAATCTAATAAGTTATAATAATAGTGTTAAAGACTTCAGAGAATTAGAGAGAAAAATATTATGCTTTCTATAATGCATAAAAGACAAGTATTCACATTGTGACTACAAACATCGACGGTCAGTGGAACCTGACGGATAGAGATCACCAACAGTCAAGTCACAGTGATGCCCGAGTAAAAAAATTGATGAGCATTACCGACAAGCAGAATCAAAAGCATACTCAATGGAGAAGTCTGAGGATAACTGGAGTGATGACCGATTCTATCAAAGAGTTAAACCAAAACTAACTTAAGTTCAGAAACATAGTGTAAACCGACGATGAAGCCTGAGGATAACTGGAGTGATGACCGACGTTATCAAAAAGTTAAATCGAAACTAACTTAAGTTCAAAAATGACAAAATATCTAGTTGGTAGAGCTAAATATAGAGTTAACTGGTAGTTATCATTATTTTCATTGACAAGATAAGCCAGAGATAAGTAATTGATTTAAAGCTATCTTTTTCCAATTGGAAAGAAGATCTTAACGAGATAAAACATGAGTTTTGTTTTAAATCTAATTAACGATAATTATGGATCACACCAAGATCAATAAAATCAAGAACCTAACAACGGTGATATCATGTCTATAAAGAGACAACTCAATTCATTACAAATTGGTGTGGGGAGTAAAAGAGGATGCTAAAGAGAAACTAAAGAACAGAAACTTCATACAGTACTAATCAACAAGCTAAGGAAAGAGCTAAATAATTCTGTGGACATTGAGCAATAGAGCACAACATCACCAAGAAGAATCAAAGTGGAGAAAAGGTATAAACAAAGTTATATTGATCAGAATAGTTTTGTGAGATTTTAATAGATCTGAAAATCTGCAAGTATAAGTTGTATATGTGAACAGATCATACTATTTCAGTTTAACCATTGATTTGGAAAGTCTCTTAACCGAGTGGGATTTAAAGATCCTTTCTATATTGAGATACATCCCAAGGAGTATAAATTTTTTTTATCATGAAGATAACATGAGATGTCAGATACCTATTGACAGGCCAAGTGAGTGTTTGACCAAGGATGGTAGCATAGAGATGCCCAATATCAAGTGACAGACTAAACTTTTAAATCCTCTAACAAGGTCACACCTAGCAGTGTGTTTGTAACCTTTAACAGGGTTGGCTCTTCACCAAGATCACTTCAGAAGAGTGAAAATTTTGGGTTACTGGTCCCAAGTGGTTTTTCCCTTAACAAGGTTTCCACATTAAAAATCCATGTGTCCATGTGTTTATGAGTGATTACTTTAGTGTTTTGTATTACACTTAACTTAACTAGATTGATCGGTATACTCTAGATAATTTATTGTCTTTCGATAAATTAATAGACTGCTATTCAGTAAACAAATAGTAGAGATTTTTACAAAGCATTTTGAGCAGTAGTAAATTGATATAAGTATTTAGAGGCATTCATCTTATAGGACCGAAGATAACTAGAGGTATAATATTGTGGTACTAAGTTTTAAGGGTTGATTATTGGAATATTTTTGAGGCCATTGATTCACTCCCCCCCCCTCTAAGTTATTACTAACAATTGGTATCAGTGCTTGTGTGCTTAGAAAGGGAGTTTAACAACTCAAGCAAAAGTTCACAAGATGAACAGACGAGATGTGCCCAAGTTGAATAAAGACAACTTTGCATCATGGCAAAGCAGAATAAGACTCCACCTATCAGGTATTGGAAATGATATTGTTTAATACTTAGATACTAAATATGTGTTTCCTATAGGACCTCATACTCTTGAACAATTAAGAGTCAAACATGAGCATAACTGCATGATGATAGAACTTGCATCATCACTCTCCCATGCTGAGTTTGAAGATGTCAAAACCTACACCTTTGCAAAGAAAATGTAGGAAAATTTGAAGCTTGTACATGGAGGATATGGGAATGTACTCAGATCAAAGGCAAAAAGCCTAAGAGGGAGGTTTGATGACCTAAGGATAAAAGAATGAGAAAAAAATACTCAGTATAGTTTCACAATCAAAGAGGTAGTAAATGCTATCCGAGGAGTTGGAGGTGTACTTGAAGAAGATACAATGGTAAGCAAAATCTTAAGAACCTTATTTCCCATTTATGTTATTAGAGTTTCTGTAATTCAACAAATGAGAGTAGTTGCAAATAATACAGTTACTCTAGATAGTCTGATTGGTAGACTAATTTCAATTGAGATGAATAACTTTGACAATAGTGTCTTACCATCCATAGAATATGCATTCAAATCTTCTCTAAAGATAAGTAACTCAAGTCATAGACATGCTGTTAGAAATGATAGTGATAGTGACAATGAGGATCAAGGACTTGATGAAATTGAAGCACTAATGACAAGAAGATTGTAGAGAGGCAAAGGCAGATACAAATTTAAATTACCACTTTTATGTTTCAATTGTAAATAGGTTGGACAATTTGCTGCAAGATGCCCAAACCAAAGAAAATATGACAAAGGAAATGATAGACCATATGAGAATAAGTTTGATAAAGGTGAAAATAGAGATTACCAGAGCAATTGACAATCTGACAAGAGAGATACCCGAGACTACAAGGAGAAAGGGAAGAAATCTTGTTACCTAGCTAAGAACATAGATGATGACACCGACACCGAATCAAAAGAAGACATCGAGATGGTATTTGTAGCCATGAAAGATGATTCAGATGAAGATGAAGAAAGGTATGTAGAAACTGCACTCATATCTAAAGTTAGTAAAAATGATGTCTGGATCATAGATAGTGGCTGCACTCACCATATGACCAGTCATAAAAAAAAGTTTTATACTTTTGAATACTGTAATGGTGGTTCAGTGAGAATGGGAAATGATACACCTTGTCCAGTTGAAGTTAAAGGAACCATAATGTTGAATAACATGATTGAATATGAAAATGCTTACTGGGTTAAAGGGCTGAATTACAATTTGTTAAGTGTTTCTCAGTTGAATAATTTAGGTCACAAATTAGCATTTGAGAATAAGAAGGCAAAGATCTTCAATGAATCAAGAAGTTTGATTTGTACTGGTGAGAAGAAAAAAGGTATCCTTTTCGATCTTGATGACACTAACACCACTTGTTTTATGGCTAGAAACAAAGACATATGGTTGTGGAGAAAAAGATTGTGTCATGTTAAGTTTGACAACATGATAAAGATAACCAAAAAAAGGAATGTTAGAGGTTTACCAATAATGACTAAGCTTGAGCATATCATATGCAAAAGTTGTCAAAAAGGTAAGATGATAACTCTAGTTTCAAAAGAAAAACCCATATATCTACTACAATTCTAGAATTAGTCCATCCAGATCTATGCGGACCCATGAGAACAAAGAGATACTATGGAGATAGGTATTTTATAATCCTTGTTGATGATTTTTCTAGAATGATGACAGTCATGTTTTTAAAAGATAAATTAGAAGCATTTAAGATGTTTAAATGGTATAAAAACAAAGTGAAAAGAAATTGAAATGCTTAAGGTCAGATAGAGGAGGGGAATTTACTTTAGAAGAATTCACTAACTATTGCAATAAGCATGGAATTAAAAGACAGGTTTCTGCACCAAGGACGCCACAGTAAAATAGAATTCATTAAAGGAGAAAAAGATCAATTGTTGATTGTGCAAGAACATTGATGATCGAGAAAAGAATCACACAAAAATTTTGGAGGGAAGCTATTAGTACTACTGTCTATACACTAAACAGAGTACAATTGAAGAAAGACACAAAGAAGACACCATATGAGCTTTGGTATGGTCATACATCCAATGTAAGTTACTTTTGAATCTTTGGTAGTCAATGTTATTTATTGAAGGATGATAGAAATGGAAAACTTGACTGTAAAAGTGAAGAAGGTATCTTCCAAGGGTATTCAACCAAAAGAAAGGCTTATAAATGTCTTAACAAGTCATCTAAAAAAATCATTAAAAGTGCAAATGTGAAAATAGATGAATTTGCAAAAAAGAATGATAAGGAAAGAAAAAAGGAACTAGAGGAATACAACAAGTTTTTTTATACAGAACCTGACACTCTACCCGAGCAACAGTTTGTCGCTCCCAAGAATCAGAACATTGCACCCGAGCATCAGGCTACAATTACTGATGATCAAGATAATGCTCAAGATGATTTTCTGAACAATGGAGATGAAAATGAAGGTGAAGAAGATAATCAGAATGATGAACACAGAGCTGAACCGATACTTGCCAATTATGTTAGAAGACATCATCCACAAAATAAAATCATAGGAGACAAGAAGGCTGGAACAAGAAAAAGAAGTAAGTCACTTAACACCAGATGTTTACTTTGTGATTTTGAGCCTAAATTTGTTTACAATGCACTTGAGAATGAAGAATGGGTCAGTGTTATGAATGAAGAGATAGAACAGATTGAGAAGAACAATACATGAACACTAGTACCGAGACCAGATGACAAGAATGTCATCGGTACCAAATGGATATTCAGAAACAAGCTGAATGAGAATGGAGAAGTTACTAGAAACAAAGCAAGACTATTATGCAAGGGATATGCACAAGAAGAAGCTATTGAATATGGCTAAACCTTTGCACCCCTTGCTAGACTAGAAGGAGTTAGAATCTACATGCTTATGTTGCATTTAAAGGATTCAAGGTATACCAAATAGATGTCAAATCTACATTCCTAAATGGAATATTGGAGGAAGAGGTATACATTGAACAACTATAAGGGTTTTTTGATCCAAAGAAGAGAAACATGGGTGATCCCACAATAGTGGGTTACACTTTTTTGGAGAAAGGAATTCCTCACGAAATCCGCGAGGGGGAAGATTTAGTCAAGTACTTTCGATAGAAAGTACTTGATTGTTTCGATCGAAACATTCTTAGTTTCGATTGAAACAACCTTTTTTTCTTAGTTTTGATCGAAACTAACTCAGTTTCGATCAAAACTAACTTAGTTTCGATCGAAACTAACTCAGTTTTGATCGAAACTAAGTTAGTTTCGATCGAAACTAAGTTAGTTTCAATCGAAACTAACTAGTCAAAATTTTGCTATGTATGTTTCCCATATGCATGTTAAAATAAGAAAGTACCTTCGGTAGAAAGTAGTTTCGATCGGAACTAATTAGTTTTTATCGAAAGTACTTTCTATCGAAACCCTCTAAATAGAGGCCATTTGCAGAGGCTAACAAAAATGTATAGTTTTCATGGCTTCGGGGCTCAAGTGTGGGGCTCAAATGGAAGAATGGGGAGACATCCTTTTGCATCGCACAAGTAATCTAAACAAGATTTCTCACAAATATAGATTTGACAAATTTTGAATTAATTAGGTCTATGTATTTTGACGTGCATTAGATGTGGGTTTTTTATCGAATATAAACTTCCAGGCTTGACGTTCAATGAAAAATAATAGAAAATAGAAACAAAATTTTGAAAAATAACGGTGCCCTCCGACTTCGATTCTTCTTTCTATCAAAAAAAAAATTTGAATTTTGATAAATACATAACAAGTTATCAGCTACGTAGTCAAGGTATGTCAAAATTATGGTTGACTCTACTTCAAATGTTCTCAAAATATGCAATAATCATGATAATGTCATCAAACCAATTGCATGCCCTCTGTATGGATGTTACAAAACCAAATTTGAAAGAAGTGCATTGATATCTATTTTAGAAAAAAATGTTATGCTGTACGAAGTCATTGTATCTTTTTGAAAATGACGTTTTCAGCAACATAGCAGTTTTAGTGGGAGAAAAAAAAACCATTAAAATCAATTCAAAAAAAAAATATATATATATATTTAGAATCTAGATAGAAAATCCTAAAAGACTCTAGTTTACTTCATCTTCTGATTTCAAACAGTTTAATGACAATATGCATCTGAATGTGAAAGTTTTTCTCAAAATGTAGACTTCAATGTCCGTTTAGGCAAAAAAGTGTAACCCACTATTGTGGTATCGACCACATGGTATGTACTCTACACAAATCCTTGTATGGATTGAAACAAGCACCTAGAGCCTGGTATGAAAGAATTCACTCATATCTCATTAGCATAAAATTTGTTATAACAAGTGAAAATAGCAATCTATACTTAAAGGAAGATACCGATGGTAATATTCTGATTGCTGAATGTTTTGTTGATGATATCATTTTTGGAGGGAATGAATTGTTATGCAAATCCTTTGCTAATGAAATGAGCAAGGAATTTTAAATGTCTATGTTTGGAGAGATCAAATTCTTTCTTGGTCTACAAATTCTTCAACAAGATGCAGGCATATACATCACTTAGTCTAAATACATCAAGGAAGTGCTATAGATATTCAAGATGGAAGATTCCAAACTAGTTGGAACACCTATGGCTACTGGATGCAAGATGAAAAAAGAAGACAAGATAAATGAGGTAAACCAAACCTTATATAGATCAATGATTGGCAAAATGATGTATGTTGTTCATACCAGACTAGATATAGCACAAGCAGTGGGGATAGTTGCAAGATTCTCTGCTAATCACAAAGAATCACATATGACTACTATCAAAAGAATTCTGAGATATCTGAATAACATTGAGGACTATGGCTTATAGTACAAAAGAGAAGTAAAATTTGAGCTACAAGTCTATACAAATGCTGATTGGGCTAGAAACATTGATGACCGAAAGAGAACAACTGGAGGATCATTCTTTATGGGTGACAAACTTGTCACATGGATCAACAAGAAGCAAGGATGCATCTCTCAGTCTACTGCAGAAGCATAATATGTGGATGTTGCTACAAATTGCTCCAATATTGCATGGATCAAACAATTACTGGAATGTATGCATATGAGGATCCTTGAACTAGTAATTATCTATTATGATAATACCAGTGCAATAAAATTTCTAAGAATCTAGTCATGCATGCTAAGACTAAGCATATTTCTATCAAGTATCACTATCTAAGAGAAAAAGTGCAAGAAAAAGAAGTGACACTAGAATATGTTCAATCAAAGGAATAGTTAGCTGACATATTCACCAAGCCATTATCAAAGGATACATTTGAGTACCTGAGATAGAGACTAGGGGTTCAACCCTTGTCTTTCAGTCAATAATATGACTAGGAGGTTGCATCAGCCTATACCAAATGTGAAGATCAGTCATGTTGATGCAAACACTGAGATGGACAGCAATAGATACATTTTTACATTACAAGGTACATATCTACACCAAAAATGAGAATATTGTATTGCTAATGGATAGGAAAATTCAAGGAATATATTATGCAAAGGGATGGAACATGATATAGATGATAAAACAACAAGAAGTATTTTTGTTTGGCATTGTTGTCAAAGGGAGAGATGATCTTCTAATTATCATAAAGGAAAAGGGAGAGATGTTCTCATTACCATCAAGGAGAGATTTTCTTTATCATACAAAGGGAGAAATGATCTCATTATCAAAAGGAGAGATATGATAAAGGGAGAGATTATATCATTATCCATGAAAAGAAGTCCTTGAGAATTGGAAAGGAAGAGTTAATGAATATTCTAAGGGAGAGAAATTGATTACACATGAAATATCCATCTAAGGGTGAGAAGTAACAAAGGGAGAGAGTTCAGACAAAGAGAAAGATTGTTGTCAAAGGAAAAAGAGATTATCAATAAGAGGAATAGTCAAGGAAGAACACATATCAGAACAAAGGAAGAAGATGCTACATCTATCCATTGAAGGGATTGGATATTAAAGATAACCACTCTGCATGAAACAAATCTAAGCTATTTTTGAGCTTACCAAGAGCCAAAAATTTGTAATAGTTACATTAGGAAAGCTTGATGAAACTGTATATTTCATATTGTATTAGTGAGAGTATAGTATGATAATGTTGTATGTTGCAATCAATGCCAAAGGGAGAGATTGATGACATGTAACTAATTGAATGTTTGAAGATGTTAAGTTGATAACCGAAATGCAGAAGGATAATGCAAGACATTAAATTAGTAATGGATTGTATTGTCATTAATGTCAACTTGATATAATCTATTCGGTTATAATAAAAGTGTCAAAGACTTCAGAGAATCAGAGATCAAAGGATTATGCTTTTGGTAATGCATAAAAGATAAGTATTCACATTATGACTACAAACACCGACGGTTAGTGGAATCTGACGGATAGAGGTCATGGACAGTCAAGTCACAGTGATGCTTGAGTAAGAAAACCGACGAGCATTACCGATGAGAAGAATCACAAGCATACCTGACAATAGAAACATAGTGTAAACCGACAGAGAAGCCCAAGGAGAACTGGAGTGATGACCAATGTTATCAAAGAGTTAAACCAAAACTAACTTAAGTTTAGAAATGACAAAATATCTAGCTGGCAGAGCTAAATATAGAGTTAATTGGTAGTTATCATTATTTTCATAGACAAGCTATGCCAGACATAAGTAATTGATTTAAAGTTGTTTTGTGTAGTTGGAAAGAAGATCTTAGCAAGACAAAATAGGATTTTTTCTTTAAATCTAATTGGTGAGAATTTTGGATCACGCCAAGATCAAGAAAATCTAGAACCTAACAACGGTGATATCATGTCTATAAAGAGACAACTCAATTTATTACGAATTGGTGTGGGGAGTAAAAGATGATGCTAAAGAGAAACTGATGAAGGGCAACTTCATATAGTACTAATCGACAAGCTAAGGAAAGAGCTAAAGAATTTTGCGGACACCAAGCAACAGAGCACAACATCACCAAGTAGAATCTAAGTGGAGCAAAGGTATAAATAGAGTTATATTGATCAAAATAGTTTTGTGAGATTATAATAGATTTGAAAATATGCAAGTATAAGTTGTATATGTGAATAGATCATATTGTTTCAGTTTAACCATTGATTTAGAAAGTCTCTTAACCAAGCATGATATAAAGATCCTTTCTATATTGAGATACATCCCAAGGAGTATCAAAAAGTTTGATCATCAAGATAGTATGAGATGCCAGATACCTATGGACAGGCCAAGTGAGTGTTTGATCAAGGATGGTAGCATAAAGATGCCTGAAATCAAGTGATAGACTAAAATTTTAAATCCTCTAACAAGGTCACACCTAACAGTGTTTTGTAACCTTTAACAAGGTTGGCTCTTCACCAAGTTCACTTTAGAAGACTAAAGTTTTTGGGTTACGGGTCCCAAGTAGTTTTTCCCTTAACAAGATTTCCACGTTAAAAATCCATGTGTCAATGTGTTTATGAGTCATTACTTTAGTATTTTGTATTACACTTAACTTAACTAGATTGATAGGTATACTCTAGATAATTTACTATCTTTCAGTAAATTAACAGACTGCTATTTGGTAAACATATAGTAGAAGGTTTTACAAAGCATTCCGAGCAATAGTAAATTGATATAAGTATTTAGAAGCATTCATCTTATAGGACTGAAGATAACTAGAGGCATAATATTGTGGTACTATGTTTTAAGGGTTGATTATTGGAATATTTTTGAGGCCACTGATTCACCCCCCCCTCTCAGTTATTACTAACACGATTAACATTTATTCATCTCATTTTTGAGATATTGAATTTTTATAAAGTTTTCATAAATATAAAATTTATAATACTTTTAATAAAACTGAAAATGTATTGAGATTATAAGAATCCTAGTCATTGGTTTACATTGAAAGTTTTAGGTTTTAACCTTTAGGAAAAAATCTAAAGCTGCATTTTAAAAAATACTCAGTTTTATTAACTAGCAAATAAGTAAGTGCTTAAAATAAAATAAAAAATACATAGTTGTAAATGAAAAAAAAAAGAAGACAAAATAAAACATATCAAATATCTGACCTTTTGGACAATTTAAGTAACCTCTATTAAGGCTATATACACCTAGACTAAATAATATAGATACTCAAATTAAATCAAAGGTAACTATGTCGGAAATAGAGATTCCTTCTTGGTCGTAGAGATTTGGTCATGTAAATTGCACAACGATAGAATACAAATACAAAAGATTACCTTCTATGAGATCAATTTTTTTAGCTCTACTCTAAAAAGCATGGGATCAATAATTTACAAACACTTATGACTATGACATGATATAAGCATTTTGTAATGATCATTTCCTTAGTAATATTAGTTTTTGAGATTTTCTTGAACTAACGCAAAACAACACATTTGAAGTACTTAAGGGTTTTGATGTTTTAAAATATTGGGATAATTTACCCAGCCAAGTAGTTTAGTTGTTTTTTTTTTTTGTTTTTCATGCACACTCAGTCATTCAATATAGAAAATTGGTGGACTACTTTCATTTCGTGAAATTCAATCCTTCAAAGTGTGTTTTTATCATTATAACGGTAAAAGTAAAAACCTGTGTTGCGCTTTAGGATAAGGAAATGAAAAAATTTAGACAAAAATGTTTTGTCCTTAATGGTTTCAGTCAAACCCAAGTGGAAACTACATGTCATCCTCATGGTAGAGGGTTTTCGGCTAAAAAAATTCTGACCAGAATAATTTTGACTGAAACCCCATGAGTATATATAAGCCAAATACGTTAGATGAGAAAAAATTGTTTTATATTTACTTATGTGGTTTCGTTCGAAACCTCCAAGATGACATCCTAAGTGGTAGCCACATAACCATATTCCTCAAAAAACGTAAACTTCTAACTTCTATAATAAATTTCTCGTTCAAAATTCATAAAATTTAATAAACCAAGAAATACCCTTTTGTAGAGCATGAAGTCAAGAATCTAATCATGTAATTTTTATAATGTTTTGATTATATTTAATGTATTATAATTACAAAATATTGCAAGTAGGTATTCTAGTGTTCGAGAAGATGTTTATTCAAAGAAAGAAAATAAAAGAGTAATTGATATTAAAAAAAATTATAAAGCATATTGTTCACTAGAGGAGAGTCTTCTTCGAGAATGTATACATATTTTCTGATTGAGATATATTTTATAAGGAAAATGTCATGGGAGATGAAAATTGTCAAATTCGGGTAAGTTGGACTTTGAATTATTATAGAGAAGAAAATATACATCGAAAATTAATTTTTATTTTTTCATACATTGGATATATATGTCATCTATAATGGGTTTTGAAATGATAGGAAAAAAAGTGTTGAATTCTAGAACTTAAAAGAGATAATAATAAGCACAATAAAAATGACTACATTGTAATGACTATCCCAATGAATAATGGAAAAAACAAGTGTACATATAAGTGATAGTGTCTCCACAAAATGTGATATGGACTCCTTCACTCTATAGTGGTAGAAAATTTACCCAAGGAACTAGGATGAGGTGTCGAAATGGAATCAACACTTCTATAGATGACTCCTAGATGATGACAAATTGTGTGAACAAGTGTCAAATAAACTTAGATGACTAAGTAGGCTTAGTAAGCCTATGGGTAATTAATTAAATAATTACACTAACATCCCCCCCGAGCATAACCTAGGAGGATAAGATAAAAATGAGTCACAACTACTAGCTTGGTGAGGTACCTATGTACGATGAAATCTCTCATAAAAGGAAAAAGATAGAAAACCAAATGGGGAAAAAACTATCCTCCAAAAAATAGATAAGATGAGAAGAATCCTTAAGTATGTTGAAGATGTAAACTTTGCTAATGATGGATTCATGTTTTCTGGAATTGTAGAATCTTCAAGATAAGTGAATCAAGATTTACTGCATAAGTGAAAAGATGACACTACTCAACAAATGTGCATGTAGTTCATCAAACATAGTGAATTTGATAATGCAAATAGTACTTTGGAATTGGAGTAATTGAACCTCAAATTGGTCCACTAAATCAACACACATATGAGAGATAAAAAAAGAAAAAAAAAAAGAAGTATATTTTATGTCTTCAAAAAGAAGATTCTACTTCATTCAACAAAGCCTTACCATACTAACACATTATAGTCACCCTTAATGCTTAAGAGAAATAAATTGATATGGAAATAGTGTCCTTTATGTAGAACACATATACACATTTTTGTGGCACTTTATATGAGTGCGTTTACAATAATCAAACTGAGAGGAAAATTTTAAAATGGAGACGAATAGTAACATATAAGGCTACAATAATAATCATAACTATCACTGCTTTTTCAACCTCCTTACTTGTACGTGCCTACATAGGCATATGGGGTGAAGGTTGTCCAAAAGGGTGCGTGGAGACTAGAAGTGAATAAGGGACACATATACGCATCGATGTCATTTAAACCCTAATGCGCAGCCCCAAATTGATAGATATAACTGGTCGAACAAAGTGGAGCCATACATCGTAACCGAACACTGGCATGGTTGACCTATGAAGAGGGAAAGGTCTATCACTCCCCACCAGGGAACCCAGGAGGACAAGCCAACTAACTACTAAGAGATGTGAATATATTTTTTATTTAATGGAATATTATAAGTAATCTAAGTCCTCACAGGTTCCCTAAGACCATTATTAAAGAAACATAATCTAATCTATTCATTTACCCATTAAGGCATTGATTGATTAAATAATTTTTCAATTCATTCCTTTACTCTTAACATTAAGTTACATGTATAATCTTACCATCAGTCCTAATATTTTAACATGCATCCATGTGAGTTTTCCTTTACTAAACTTATGTCATTATTTACACTACTCATTAAGCATTTAGGTGAAAGATAAATATTCAATGGATATGAAATGCCCTATATACTTTATTATTTCATACACATTTGTGAAACATTTGTGAAACAGACCTAACTAGGTCAGCTCCTGTCTGGGTCCGCCTCCCGGGTCTCCCACTCAAGTATTGGGATGAGCAGGTCTTCCGATGGATTGGGGATTCCTTTGGTTCATTCATCACGATGGATCAGGTGACAAGGTCTAAATCCAGGTTGGTGTTTGCTAGATTCTGTGTGAATGTCACCATGAATAAAACCCTGCCCAACTTTGCTATATTGAAATCCAAACTGGGTAGATGGACCCAAGCATTAGTCTATGAGAATGCTACCCTATTTTGTCATAAATGTGAATGCATAGGTCACTCTTGTGATACTTGCAAGGCCAACAAGTCAGAAGAGAAGCAACAGAAAAAGGACAAAGGAATTACAGTGGTCCCTCCTCCAGCGGTGTTGGAGGATTCGGTGGTGTCAAAGCCACCCTCGGGGGCCGTGGTGATGGGTCCTGGTGTGCAGTCTCCTGTGGCCTTTGATACAGCTTATGATGTGGTGACACCAGAAGAAGGCGAGATTGTCTCCCCCCAAGAGCTGGGTTTGGGATGCTCTGGGCCTCTCCCAGACCCAACCTTGACTGTTGTGGAGGCCCATCCTGTGTTAGCCATGGTTTTGGAACCTACTCTAACATTAACGCCTCCCCCTGAGGAGAGACAGTCCCTCTTGGCCAAGAAGGAACAGCCCGATATTGTGGTAGCCCTTGAGCTACTTGACCCAATACGGATGACTAAACACACCACAAAGGGGGTAATAAAAAGTCCCCTCAGCTCAACAGATGGTTCTGAGGATGAGGTGGGGGAATGGAAAACACAGAAAAAGAAAATAAAAAATAAAAAGGCAGATGTGGGAGTGGATACTCCAAGTGGAAGACCCTCAGAAAGAGTAAGAAGATCGAAAGGATCCACAAGGGAGGTTGCGGTAGGAAGGCAACAAACCCCTGAATCTAGCTTCAAAAGTAAGAAATGAACTACCTCTCTTGGAATGTGAGGGGTTTGAACAGCTCCCTTAAACAAACGGTTGTTAAACACTATATTTTTGATCTCAAGCTAGAGATTCTTCTTCTACAGGAAGTCAAAATGTCTGGCAGTACCTTTTCTACTTTGGCGTTGCTTCTTTGGCCTAGGTCTGCTTTCCTTTATTCTGAAGCTGCGGGTGCGTCTGGTGGTATAGCCACTCTCTGGAACCCAAATAGAATAACTGGTTAGTTAGTTAACTCTTCCCCTAACTTCCTTGCTGTCACCTTTATGAAGTCTGGTGTTGAATGGACCACCTTTAATATCTATGCTCTGAACACCAGGCACGCGCGTGCCTCTCTATGGAATGAGTTGAGCCACCGGCTTGCTTTGGTTGGCCCTACAAACTGTCTGTTGGCTGGTGATTTTAACACCCCCCTGTACCCCTCTGAAAAGTGTGGTGGCCTCATAGATTACTCGGACAATATGGGGGAGCTGGCAGATTTTATTACTTCCACGGGCCTTCTTGATCTTACTCTGAAGGGTGACCCTTTCACCTGGTCCAACAATAGGAAAGGTTCTCACCTAATCCAGGTGAGGCTTGATAGGGTCCTTGCCACTTCCTCTTGGAACCTTTGTCTGAACTCCACCTTGTCGGCCCTCCCTAGAACCAACTCTGATCATAACCCCCTTCTTCTTTGCTGGATGGACTCTCCTAAGACCAGCCCGTTGCCCTTCAAATTTGAAATTATGTGGTGCTCTCACCCCTCCTTTAGGGAACAAGTTAATTTCTGGTGGAAGACTAATATCAGAGGTACTGCAATGTTTAGGATAGCTCAGAAACTAGAAATTATCAGGAAGGAAGTCAAAGGATGGAGCAAACATAACTTTGGTGATTTCTGTAAGGAGAAAATAGATCTCTCGGAAACCCTTGTTTCCCTCCAGGATCAACTGGCATCCAGAAGCTCCTCACCTCAGATACAGGAGGAAGAGGAGAGGGCTAGACTTAAGTGGCAGGAAACCTTGAAAAGAGAGGAAATTTACTAGAAGCAAAGATCCAAAATTCAGTGGCTTGCTGAGGGAGACAGGAACATGACCTTTTTCCATAGGTCTACTTGCATCCACAAGAAGAGAAATACTATCTCCTCTCTCCTAGATGAGGGGGGGAATGAAGTCAAGGAAAAGGACAAAATTAACCAGGTTGCGGTTAATTACTTTATGGACTTGTATTCGGAAAGGGGTCCTGTCTGCCCTGACCACATCCAAAACCAGCTCCTCGATCACATCCAAAACACCATTACCCTTGGTGATAATGACATACTCACGAAGTAGATTACTGATGATGAGGTTAAGAAGGCAGTGTTTGATATGGGAGCTTACAAAGCCCCTGTTCCAGACGGATTTCCCCCTGCTTTCTTCCAGGAATACTGGGAAATTGTGGGAAATGATGTTACGCTACCAGAGACTTCTTTAGGACTGGGCATCTTCTTAGACAGCATAATCAAACTTACATTGTGCTTGTCCCTAAGATTGACAACCCTACGTATATGATGGATTTTAGACCCATTAGCCTCTGTAATACCTTCTACAAGATCCTCACCAAGATCCTGATTGGCAGAATCAAGCCTCTCCTTGACAAGATTATCAGCAACACCCAGAAAGGTTTTGTTCCTGGTAGACAGATTCTGGATGCGGCCATTTCCACTCATGAAATTATCCACTCGATGGGAAAATGCGGAGCCCTAGGTATGGCCTTTAAACTAGATATTTCCAAAGCTTATGACAAAGTTAATTGGTCCTTTCTACTCAAAATCCTGGCTAAAATGGGCTTTAATGAAAAGGTTATCCGAATTATAAAAGAATGTACCCAAATGGTTAGTTTTTCTATCCTAACTAATGGCTCCCTGGGTAGACATTTTACCCCTGAGAAAGGTCTCAGACAGGGAGACCCCCTCTCTCCCTACCTCTTTATCATGGTGGCTGATGTTCTTAGCAGGACTATGTGTATGTTATCCGCTACGGGGAAGATAAATGGCATCAAACCTGCTTCCACTCACCCTCAAGTGGTGTTGGAACAATTTGTGGATGACACTTTCCTCTTCGGGTATTGTTCTGTTATTGAGGCTAGGCAATGGAAACAAACTTTGGATTGTTATGCTTAGGCTTCGGGTCAATGTATTAACTATCAAAAAAGCCAGCTATTCTTCTTCAATACTCCAGTGGATGTGCAAAATAAGGTGCTACAAATTTTGAGATGCTTGGCAGCCTCGCTCCCTTCAACTTACCTTGGCCTCCCCCTCACGGTCAAAGAAGTTACCCTTGAATTCTAGAACTCTATCCTGGAAAGAACCCAACGGAAACTTGCTGGTTGGAAAGGAAAGATTTTGAGCAATGCTGGAAAAATTCAATTGGTTGCTTCTACCCTCTAGGGGATCCCGGTCTACTTTCTATCCCTATTCAAAATCAGAAGCAATATGGCCAAAAAATTGGAAAAAATTCAGAGAACCTTTCTGTGGACAGGGACTGAAGAAAAAAAGAGGATTTCACTTGTCAACTGGGACACTGTCTGCCTCCCGAAAAGGTTGGGTGGTCTTGGCCTCAGAAAAATCGGTCTGATGAACAAGGCCCTTACTACTAAGGTGGCTTGGAAGCTCATTGAGGGAAAAGTGAAGTGGTGCAGAATTATGGAAACCAAATATCTTCAAGGCCACCCCTACAGAACTAGGTTCCATAATAGCGACCACCCTAGTGGTTCCAAACTCTGGATAAACATATGCAAGTGTAAGGCCCTCCTAGCTAGAGGGGATTTTTGGCAAATTGGAAATGGTAGATCCATTAGATTCTAGAATGACCATTGGATCACGAACCAACCTCAGCTGGGTAATAAATTCAAACAAATTATGGATCTCCTTAGACCTACCCTGGGTCTTAGAGCTTCCAACTATACCAATGGAAGAATTTGGACTGATATACCTAATCAATTAAGGGACAAACCGGATCTGTAGCACTCAGCAAAGGAGCTTATGGACATCCTGACTAGTATCAAAATTTTTGAGACTGAAGACTCTATTATTTGGATCCCCACCCAGTCTGGGGCTTTCACTGTTAGTTCGGCTTATAACCTACTTCTTAAGGAAGAGTGCAGCCCAGGGGATTGGAAGAAAGTGTGGATCCCCCAACTCACGCCTAAGATAAACTTTTTTTGGTGGACCCTTATGCACGGTAAGATCCTAACTCAAGATAATCTCACTAAAAGAGGTTTCTCAATGGCTAACAGATGCATCCTTTGTGAGAAGGCGGAAGAGACAATTAATCACCTCTTCATCCACTGTGACTATGCTACTAGCATGTGGCATGTAATTTTTGACAGGTTGGGTATCTCATGGGTCCTTGGTTGTGAGGTGCACCAATTCATTAAATGGAGATCCCCCTCAAACCACCCTTTGCTCCAACTCCTCTGGCGTATGCTTCCCCCGCACATATGCTGGTCCATCTGGAAGGATAGGAACAATAGGATATTCAGAGAGACAGGCATCCAGCCTGAATCCTGCCTCCATATCGGAGCTAAGCTACTGAATGAAAATGTAAGGATGGCTAAATAGAAGCTCCCTTCTAGCCCTCCTGCTGTTTGGGAAGCTAAGATAGCGGAATGTTTGAACCTCCTGAGTGGGTTCTCCAGGTTTGACAGCACTAAAATGAATGCCAGAAAATCCACCAAATGGACTGCCCCTCCTAGAGGTAGGATAAAATTAAACTTTGATGGGGTAGTTAACAACCTTGGGCACGGTGGGGGAGGAGTGCTGAGAGACCACCATGGCACTTTCCTTCTGGATTATGGGGGACCTATCAATAACTGTACTGTCACCCAAGTGGAAGGGACTGCTCTTCTTTGGGGGATTAAACTTGCAAAATAGATGAACTTTAGACAGCTGGAAATCGAAGGTGATTCCAAAGTAATAATAGAGGTAGTTAAGAGTGGTGTGAGTGCTGGGTGGCAGACTAGTCCCATTATTTTGGAGGTCCGTGAGCTTCTGGAGAGCTTCCAACATATATCTATAGATCATACCTACAGAGAGGGAAACTCGGTGGCTGACTCACTGGCGGCATTGGGGCTAAAACAAACCAAGCTTAATAGTTGGTTGTTAGTTGGTGATTTACCTCTGATGACTCAGCGTATCATCAAGGGAGAAATGAAGACAATTGTCTAAATGTTCCAGGCTGGAATCTTTATTACGTTTCCTTCCTTGATCATGTGTTGGAATTTTTGAGTTACCTGTGTGATTATGAAAGACAAAACTCAAAGCCCCATAAAGTTCAATAATTACCTTTTGTTCGTGTGGTGTGATCGATGTCAGTGTAAAAAGGTGTTTTTGATGATTATTGATAGTAATGCTATTATTACTATTTATGTTACCCAGGGATCTGTTAGATTTGTCAGTACGGAGCTGGATCTCCAAAATCCCCAAAACTGGTAGGGTATGTATAAGCCTTTTTTGAAATGGATTTGCAAAAAAGAGCAGTTTTTTATGGCATGCAACTACATTCGGCTCCCCAAAGATATTCCGACGAGTGCAGACCAAAATTATGATATGGGGGGTAATGTTCTTCATATCAAACCCGATAATATTTATGAAGCCTTTAGTTCTGATCCTCTGGTCACCCACTATTGCAAGGAAACTGGAATTTGGGGTTTCATGGAATGTATGCAGGGCGGCCATGATGAGAGAATATCTAAACAGTTTGTTTCCTCCTGGAACAAAAGAAATGTCTCGGTGGGAGGCATTCATTTTCAGCTCAATGAGGAGGTCATCGTTGAGGCTACGGGGCTCCCTATGGTGGGGAGAAAGTACAAAAAGACTAGTCAGACTATAGACCCTACCAGCCTTAAATAATTTTTCAAAGATGGGGAGCTGTTGGTCAGGAAACAGGGGGGTTTCAACAGAGAAGAGATACCAGACTTCTGGCCTAAAATCTGTCTCATTATCATGAAGTACTTCACGCTTGAAGGTAAGTTTATGATGTTCTACAACTCACCTTCCTTTCCTGAATCACATTAGGAATAAAGATTTAATCTCCATTCCGTTTTATCTTTTGCACTCTATTGAAAGCAATATCCTTGATATTAAAAGCAACCCGGACAGAGTTATCCTCCACCAAG
>MU224434.1:41617-107406 GCA_018584345.1 Thuja plicata | reverse complement strand
CATTAGGAATAAAGATTTAATCTCCATTCCGTTTTATCTTTTGCACTCTATTGAAAGCAATATCCTTGATATTAAAAGCAACCCGGACAGAGTTATCCTCCACCAAGGCCTCCTCCTCTGTCTTTTCTAGTTTCACAAAGCCATATGCCCAGCACCCCAACCCCCTCTGATTATTCAGATGATGCCTCAGGAAAAGCTCGCTGAAAAAGCCAAAAAGACCTCCAACTCCTCCTCCCGGTCCATCCGTATCACCCAAGGGCCTGCGAAGTCTGAGAAAAAATCCCACAAAAAAAGTATTAAGATCCCCACCCATAAGAATGATGGCTTTGTGGACTCTTATGTTTCAGACTCAGTGGATTGCATGGAAGAGAAAGGGGCTGACAGCAAACAAGAGGCAGATTTTAAGCCAAAAAAATAGAAAATTACGGAAACCCTAGTCAATTTAGAGGTGGACCTAAGAATTTCTGACCGTAGGAGATCTAACAGAATAGCCAAAGAGAAATGCAAAATCAGGATGCTGGAAACGGCCTCCAAAGAGCTCTCCCTGACTGAAAATGCCTCCCACTCCACAAATTCTAGAAAGGTTTCCTCAGAAGGCTATATTAGCCCGATTGCTAATACCCCCCTGACCAACCCCCAGAGAACTATGAGTCCTACCCCACCCCAAATCCTTCACTGTGACCCCCAGGTTAAACCCCTCTCATCTGGAAGGGAGGAAAAATGCAATTTCACAGGCACTCTCAAAAGTAGGTTTGTGAATATTGACAAGGAAATTGCAGAGATCAAAAGGGGTATGCAGGAATTGATGGAACTCTATAGGAAGACAAACAAATTTTCTCTAAAGGTGATGCATGCCTCGACATTGACCCTTTGCAACGTGCAAGAGAAGCTGGCTGATGAAAAACTGGAAGCGAATGAAGATAACAAAGACCTGTTTCTATTCCTCCAGGAGGAGTGGGCGAGATCTCTGCTGTCCAAACAACTGGGAGAGAAGAATTAATTTTTCTGCCTATGGTTTGGGTTTTTTCTGCTGGGTGTGTCCCTCGGTTCCCTTGCTCTGTTATGGGGGTTAATGTTAAGTTTAGAATTTTGATTTGGTCGAGCCCTGTGTGGCTTAGTGACAATATTTTTGAAGAAGCTGTTGATAGTAATTACTCTGGTTTTATCTTTTTAAGTAGAACTGATACTTTTGTTTTTGATAGAGGCAGAACTTTTAATGTCTGTGATAACCTACTAATCTGTTGTATGCTTCGTCTAGTGCCATTAACATGCTATTAATGTGCTTCTAGTCCCCTGTGCCATGGGCTAGCACCCTCTTGCTGCTTTTTCTATCAAAAACATAGTAACCATAATCCAATATTAAATTCTATAGCTAATTATTCAAAGATTCATTAACTCATAATATTTTTCCATAACCATACATCAAGAGATAGCACATTCATTTGTAAATACATTATTTCATACTAATTCTAAGATCATTTCTTGTATGCCAAAAGTAATAAAAGATACATGAATAAATACCCTAAAGAATTATCTTTTCATATTGATAACATATAATATTTCCCCTTTCCTTTTTATTAGATCTACCCATTCCCTTATACATTGCTTTGAATTACATTGATATACATCATATCATATGATCCAATGATTTACAAGAGATTTCTTTTACAAGAATGCACATGCATAAGCACATCTTTACATATACAATAAGAAGTCTTCATAACTAGAAATCCAGAAGGAACAAGAGCCAAGAACATCCATCGGACCACAAATAGAACCTTGATATAAAAAATATTAACCACCCAACCATGTGGATCCAAAAATATTCCACTCCCCCATGGTAGGAGATAGAGACCAAGATCCATGCAAGAAGGTAACAACTAGGATACCCCTAAGGTGATGGTAGCCCTTCCCAATACATAACACAATAGAAAACACAAGAAGATCATAAATACATAAAGCACATTGGTAGGAACTCTAAGACACACTAGGTGAGTGTCATTGCATAGCCCTCACCCCTTGGGTTACCCTGGTCAGCCACTCTGGGCCCCGACCCCCATGTAGGCATATGCGGAACCAAACATCTCTCATAGGGACGAGACTATCTGATTGTGCTATTGCAATAACATCTTCTCCCACTCCCATCCATAGGATTTAATAGCACTACCATCATGGGTAAGGCTTATCTTAGTTAATGTGTAGTTCCCTTCCCATAAATTATTATTGCTATCACTGGATTAAACAACTCCACAGTGGGTTACCCTGGTACTAGCCACTTACAACCCTGGCCTCCACTGTGAGCCACTCACCTAGTGTTCTTAGGTTCCCTACCTTTAGAAAACATCAAAAGGGCATAACAGACTCACATAATAATCCATAGGAAGACATAACAATGTCACAACATCAAATAGTTGAGTTTAGGAAAGTACTAGTTGTCCTGAATCCTTTGGACAACCCTAACTCACAATCGAGTACACATATAGATAAAACACAACCACATTGCATCAAATGCATCAAAATGGATTCTCAACAACAAAATAACATCATGAAACTCATAAAAACATAAATTATAACATCATAGCAATCTAGGATTGGGTTTAGGGGATCAATGATTGACCCTAATCTACCAGATAGTCCTAAACCCTAATCTGACATTCAAGATGGTAGATAACACATAACAAGACATCAAAATGCACCAATCATCAAGTATTATGCAAAAACCATATAACCAGTTCCTTTTGGTACCAACTCAAACCCAAAAATATCATAATAAGATCATATTGCAGAAAACAAGTTGATTCTTGAGATTTGGCTAAGTCTGAAATTTCCCAAAACCTACAAAATCTAAAATCTTTATTTGAACTCCTAGGAGACTGAAACCACTCTCAAACATCTTGGAAATTATTACATAAAATGTTACTTAAAGTATAAGGAATTAAAAGTATGTAGATTATACTTAAATGTTACATTTTATGTTTCGCCCTAAGGCTGAGATTAGACTGAGACCACCCTAACCCTAATCAGGGTTCCCAAAATTATCCCAAACCCTTGAGAGGGTTCCAAAAGATCCTAAACATAAAACCATATGAAAAATAAGTTTCCTACAAGTTTACACACCCACTAGGGTCAACTTGGGGTCAACATGACACCCTAAGCCCTTTTGGAAACCCTAAAAATCAAACTAGAAGAGTCTTGCACAGGTGGAACCCTAAGCTATGCAGATGGTGACCTAAGTTGCACAAGTGGTGACCTAAGTTGTGCAGGTGGTGACCTAATCTACACAGGTCATACAACCTGTCGAGGTGGTTATTTTGACACAGGTGGTCATGCATCTTGCGCAGGCGGTGTGCCGTTCTTCGCAAGTGGTAAGGACTTGTGCACACTCCGGACAACAACCTTAAGATTCAAACTTCTAGGTAAAACTGGGTAAGATGGAGGCCTTGAAGGATGAATCAGAGAGATACCCAATTCGTATCCCTCAGTTATCCTTCCAAAACATCCCTCAAACCCATCTACCTTCCTATTAAATATGTTTAGTTCCTATCCATAAGTGCAAGGTGCAGAAAGGTGACCACCAAAAGACATCATTCTGACCAAGATGGAAATCTGCATAACATCTACAGAAAGAGGTTATGTTTGAAAGTAAATACATTCTAAGGTGGCCATACACAGAGAAGGAAAAATAAATAATAGTTCATAAATTTAAATCATTACAAGGTGTACTTTCATTATTTAATTCATACCAGACAACATAATATCCAAATAGTCATAAAGGACTTCCATAGAACAAACAACTATAGAAGACAGTAAAACAATCATATCAAAACATAGCAATCATATAAATAGGAATCTCCTTTCTGAGTAGAGCCTACCTAGATTCCTGTAGAGAACCTTTGAGGCAATCCAAATCTATTCTAGCAAAGCCTATTCTCCTCCAGCCTTTCAATCAACCAGATATTCTCCAAATGTTTCCCTTAATCTTTCTAATAGTTTTCAGGTATATATAAAGTTCTTCGTATATAATTTCTTTGTATTCTTCCTACCCCCTACTCTCTACATTTCCCTTCCATAAATATGTTGTAGGATTGGTTGCATGGGAAGTTTCAACCGATGCAACCATCTACAACTATGTTATGGTTATTAGTTTGAACACAATAGTCTTTAGATAATTTAATGAGTAGATAGTTTCCCGAGAATGTTTTAGTTAAATTACCTCCTTCATTAATTTATGTTTTAATTCATGGTTAAGGTAACTTATTATAATTTATTCTTTCTTTTACCTTGGATAGAGATTATTTACTTTTCTCTTTTAAGGGAATAATATAATTTCACATAATAATTAATTTCTTTCTTAAAAATAAAAAAGGCACATAGTAATTAAATACATACACACACCCATTTATTAAAACATTTATATAGGCATATTTATATAATCATATATATAGAGATATGCATATGTGTGAACCCATATGCCTATGTGTACATGTATCCATGTAAATATTATAGGTATAATCATGCATTACTAAATACATTAAGACAAGGTTTATTACCATGTATTTAGCTCCATCACACCATCAAATAACTACTAACCAATAATTAAACCACAACAAAATATTCACCTAGTCCTAGGGACTATAACGAATATCCACAATAAGCAACTATATACAAACATAAAAAAAAAAATGAAGGACAAATCCCAAAAAGACACAACCCAGGAGCAGGGATCAGGGCAAGGCTTAGTCTTGCAAGACCAGGTACGGTCTCTGTAACAACAACAACAACAACAACAACAACAATGATCAAGGATTTTGGGGCACACTCAGACCTGTGAAGGTAGGTGAAGTCAATGTCCAATACTTGCAAGACTGCATCACCAAGAAGAAATACATGTGCATTGATGTACATATTAAAGAAGACATTGCAAATAGATTATCAGGATTGATACATCGTGTGGACCTCATCCATGTGAGTAACTACGACTTCTTCCCAAATCATGAAGACACATCATGTATATAGACACATACACACACACACACACACACACACACACACACACAAAGAATGTAACATGAGGGTTAGAATCTTGAGCATTGGGTTAGTCAATAATTGATACTAATAATAACTCATCATAACCATAATAAATGTCCTAAAATCTTTAAGTGACATACAAGATTCATTAAAAGTAACTTTAATAGAAGCACATATCCTAAATGAAAGTAACTTTAATTGAAGGTAATTTATATATACATGGGGAAAAACACATACATAAATCATACCTTTAGACAATATGTTTTATATTAGAATTCTCAAGTACAAGTCAATGAAGTCATTACAAACAACTTATAGGAAAACAAGTATTCAGCTATAAGGAAACATCTAAAGATCTAACTTCATTCAAAAAAATTGTATTAGGGTTAGAGGGGTATTACATCCTCCCCCCCTTAGATTTGACTTACTCCTGGAAGTTGGAAGAGATGAAATGAACTATACACATAAGTTGTAAACTGTTATCAAATAGAATTGCAATATTACTACTCTAGTACCTACTTTAATGATTGCATGCATAATTCTCCTATGAGGAGTGTTGATAAATCCTATCTTATTATAGTGTAGATTAACTTGGTTCCAAGGGTAAGAGACTTTTAAAATAATTGCCTATCTGATTCTTTCACTTTATGTAGTAAGTTTGTCAATGGATCCTGAGATCAGAGTATTACTTCAAAATTATTTCAACAATATTGTCATCAACTTCAAATTCTAAGGTATTCATGTTTACTAACATCAAAAAATATATGTTTTACCAATTGAAATCATCACTTCCTTTCCAAATATCAAAGTTCCAATCTATGGAAACTAATATAAAAGATGGAATTTATGATACATTTTCCCTTTTTTGTGATCCAATCTTATCCTACACAATACCAAATATGAGACTTTATTCCCAATAGGGTTCTAAAATTTGCGTTCCTCACCAACTATGCATGAAAAAAAAAGAGGGGTATATAATATTTATATATATTATTTTCATGAAGGGAATACAACAAACATTTGTGATTTACTTTTGCAATCATGAAACTACAATAATCCAAAAAATCAAAACTTACCATTTGCATTAAAGCATAGTTTTATATGAAATATTTTAGCAGACCTAAAACAACTTCTTTTAGCCAGTAAATAGTATTCATTTTCCTCAAGATATAAATAGGCTTCTAATAACTTAAGATACATACACACTTTACAATACATATATTCTAAGTCTTCTCTCATAATAGTTGTAGTGTTTAATTTACCAAAAAACACATTCATACCCCTAGAGGGGATCTAATCAAACTCGAATTTATTGTACCATTATTCATTAAGCTAGGATCCCTTCTTAACACTTACTAGTTATATGTGCACCTTTTCTTAAACTTGCATGTCAAGCAGTCTCCATATAACATTTACTTAATTGTCAACAACAATGTAAAATAGTTCCTTCAAGTTCCTTATTTCATAATGATTATAGACCCATCAAGAGAGGAAATAAGCATGTGATTCCTACTACCATTTTCATAACTAAAACAATTAAATTAACCAATGTGGATAACCTGGACTTGTTTCCATAATACTTATCTAGGATCCTGACCATTCACTAGGCATCTAGAAAGACATATATTTATTAAAACAAATTCCATCGTTAGTATAGATAACCTATTCTCGTACATACTCCTCTCTAGACTTTATTTATTGTTATCTTAACTACATGCATAAATAATATAGCTTCTTAGCAAAACAGGGATAAAAATTCTTCTTCCAAAATGAAAGTGTGAATTATAACCTATGATAAGATCTTGTGGACGTAAGTCATTCACCCAAGGTTTTCCTAATTAAGAATTTACCAATTTTCCTGGTATATAATTGTCGTGTCTAAAAAATGTTAGTCCTTCAAAAAAAATTTCTTAAGAGGGAAGAGAGAGACAAAGAGAAATGTATATGGCAATAATTTATTGGTTCCTTACATTTCAAGTTCCTACTTCAAGAAGTCACAAGAAAGGGGAAAAGAGAGAGATCATTCAACTTTTATTATATAGAAAACTATCTATTAGGACCTTATTCACTCTTGTGTCCTAGTTTTTCCTTTCCCACAATGATCTATGCTACGACTCTCTTTCACTTTTTGCCAAGAATAAGAGAAAAATTCATTTAAACCAAGACATGACACCAAATAATTTTTTTTTTTTTAAATCTTTCCTAGGTACAAATTATTAGCCATAAACTTTAATTATTACCATTTCAATCCTATAAGAATAAAATCAAGTACTATCAAAATCATTTCTTTCTTCACATTAAAGGTTCAAAGGTAATTAATTTCTAAGAAGGTAGTCAACTGGGCATTTATAAGAAAATAGAGTTCACAACAAATAAAATATATAATAGGTAGGGTCAGTAGATAATATTACCTTCAAAGCATCAAGTAGCCTTTTTACTTTTGGCTTTCCTAGAGATAACAATGTCATTTATCAAAAAGGAGATGACGCACACAAGTCTAAGGAATTCTTTAACATTCTATTTATAGAAAGCATCCTTCTAACACATCACTAATTTTAGAATACCAAATCATAAGTTATAATATAACTCAATCATAGAGGAATCAGTATACCTTTATAAGACATTGTATCATAAATATAAGAAACAAAGCCTTCATTTCCTCAGATTCAAATTTTTCTTGCATAGATATGAAAACAAAGGAGACAAAGATAAAATATTCAATGTTATGCATAAGTGAGTTATGAGTCCCAGAGTTCCAAGTGTGGAAACCTAGGGCTCTGATACCAAGATGTCACGCCCTGCCAGGGAACCTAGGAGGACAAGCCAACTAACTACTAAGAGATGTGAATATAATTATTTTTTAATGAAATGTTATCACTAATCTAAGTCCTCACAGGTTCCCTAGCACCGTTATTAAAGAAACATAATCTAATCTATTCATTTACTCATTAAGGCATTGATTGATTAAATAAGTTTGCAATTCATTCCTTTACTCTGAACATTAAGTTACATGTATAATCTTACCATTAGTCCTAATATTTTAATATGAATCCATGTGAGATTTCCTTTACTAAATTTATGTCATTATTTACACTATTCTTTAAGCATTCAGTGAAAGATAAACATTCGATGGATATGCAATGCCCTATATACTTTATTATTTCATACACCTTTGTGAAAGATAGTAACCATAATCCAATATTAAATTCTATAGCTAGTTATTCAAAGATTGATTAACTCATAATAGTTTTCAACAACCATACATCAAGAGATAGCACATTCATTTGTAAATACATTATTTCATACTAAGTCTAAGGTCATTTCTTGGATACCAAAAGTAATAAAAGATATGTGAATAAATACCCTAAACAATTATCTTTTCATATTGATAACATATAATATTTTCCCTTTCCTTTTTCCTAGATCTACTCATTCCCTTATACATTGCTTTGAATTACATTGATATACATCATAGCATACGATCCAATGATTTACAAGAGATTTATTTTACAAGAATGCACATGCATAAGCACATCTTTACATATACAATAAGAAGTCTTCAAAACTGGAAATCCAAAAGGAACAGGATCCAAGAACATCCATCGGACCACAAATACAACCTCGATATAAAAAATATTAACCACCCAACCATGTGGATTAAAAAAGAGTGCACTCCCAGGTGTGCTAGGAGATAGAGACCAAGGTCCACACAAGAAGGTAACAACTAGGATACCCCTAAGGTGATGGTAGTCCTTCCCAAAACATAACAAAATTGAAAACACAAGAATATCACAAAGAAATAAAGCACATTGGTAGGAACTCTAAGACACACTAGCTGAGTGTCATCGCATAGCCCTCACCCCTTGGGTTACCCTAATCAGCCACTTTGGGCCCCGGCCCCCAAGTAGGCACATGAGGAACCGAACATCTCTCATAGGAATGAGACTGTCTGCTTGTGCTATCACAATAGCACCATCTCCCACTCCCTTCCGTAGCCTTTACTAGCACTATCAGCATGGGTGAGGCTTATCTTAGGTAATGTGTAGTTCCCTTCCCATAAATTATTATTGTTATCACTAGATTAAACAACTCCACAATGGGTTACCCTGGTACTAGCCACTTAGGGCCCCAACCTCCACTGTGAACCACTCACCTAGTGTACTTAGGTTCCCTACCTTTAGAAAATATCAAAAGGGAATAACAGACCAACATAATAATCCATAGGAAGAAATAACAATGTCACAACATCAAACAGTTGAGTTTAGGAAAGTACTAGTTGTCCTGAATCCTTTGGACAACCCTAAACTGCAATCGAGTACACAGATAGATAAAACACAACCACATTGCATTAAATGCATTAAAATGGATTCTCAACAACACAATAACATCATAAAACTCGTACAAACATAAATTATAACATCATAGAAATCTAGGATTGGGTTTAGGGGATCACTGATTGACCCTAATCCACCAGACAGTCCTAAACCCTAATCTGACATTCAAGATGGTAAATAACACATAAGAAGGCATCAAAATGCACCAATCATCAAGTATTATGCAAAAAAAATATAACTAGTTCCTTTTGTTACCAACTCAAACCAAAAAATATCATAACAGGATCATATTGCAGAAAACATGTTGATTCCTGAAATTTGGCTAAGTCTAAAATTTCCTAAAACCTACAAAATCTAAAATCTTTATTTGAACTCCTAGGGAGCTGAAACCACTCTCAAACATCCTGGAAGGTATTACCTAAAATTTAACTTAAAGTATAAGGAATTAAAAGTATGTAACTTATACTTAAATGTTACATTTTATGTTCCACCCTAAGGCTAAGATCGGACTGAGACCACCCTAACCCTAATCAGGGTTCCCAAAATTATCCCAATCTCTTGAGAGGGTTTCAAAAGATCCTAAACATAAAACCATATGAAAAATAAGTATCCTACAAGTTTAAACACATACTATGGTCAACCTGGGGTCAACACGACACCCTAAGCCCTTCTGGGAACCCTAAAAATCAAACTGGAAGAGTCTTGCACAGGTGGAACCCTAAGCTACGCAGGTGGTGACCTAAGCTACATAGGTGGTGACCTAAGATGTGTAGGTGGTACAACATGCATAGGTGGTGCTTTCTGGGTAGATGGTCACGCATCCTGTGTAGGCAGTACCCAGTTCTGCGTAGGTGGTTAGGACATGTGCACACTCTGGACAACAACCTTCAGATTTGACCTTCCGGGTAAAACTAGGTAAGATGGAGGCCTGGAAGGCTGAATTAGAGAGATACCCAATTGCAATCCCTCAGTTCTCTTTTCAAAAAATCCCTCACACCCATCTACCTTCCTAGTAAATATGTTTATTTCCTGCCCAGAAGTGCAAGGTATAGAAAGGTGACCACCAAAAGACATCATACTGACCAAGATGGAAGTCTGCATAACATCTACAGAAAGAGGTTTTGTCTAAAAGTAAATACATTCTAAGGTCACCATATATAGAGAAGGACAAATAAATAATAGTTCATAAATTTAATTCATTACAAGGTGTACTTTCATTATTTAATTCATACTAGACAACATAATAACCAAATAGTCATAAAGGATTTCCATAGAACACACAACTATAGCAGACAGTAAAACAATCATATCAAAACATAGCAATCATATCAACAGGAATCTCCTTTCAGAGTAGAACCTACCTGGAGTCTTGCGGAGAACCTTTGAGGCCATCCCAATCTATTCCAGCCAAGCCTATTCTACTCCAGCCTTTCAATCAACCAGATATTCTCCAAATGTTTCCCTTAATCTTTCTAATAGTTTTTAGGTATATATAAAGTTTTTCGTATATAATTTCTTTGTATTCTTCCTACCCCCTACTCTCTACATTTCCCTTCCATAAATATGTTGTAGGATTGGTTTCATGGGAAGTTTGAACCGATGCAACCATCCATAACTATCTTCTGGTTATTAGTTTGAACATAATAGTGTTTTGATAATTTAATGAGTAGATAGTTTCCCGAGAATGTTTTAGTTAAATTACCTCCTTCATTACTTTATGTTTTAATTCATGCTTAAGGTAACTTATTGTCATTTATTCTTTCTTTTACCTTGGATAGAGATTAGTTACTTTTCTCTTTTAAAGGAATAATATAATTTCACATAATAATTAATTTCTTTCTTAAAAATAAAAAGGCACATAGTAATTAAATACATACACACACCCATTTATTAAAACATTTATATAGGCATATTTATATAATCATATATATAGACATATGCATATGTGTGCACCCATATGCCTATGTGTACATATATCCAAGAAAATATTATTATTATAATCACGCATTACTAAATACATTAAGACAAGGATTATTACCATGTATTTAAATCCACCACACCATCAAATAACTACTAACAAATAATTCAACCACAAAACAATATTCACCTATTCCTAGGGACTATAAAAAATATCCACAATAAGCAACTATAAACAGACATCAATCCAAAAATGAAGGACAAATACCAAAAAGACCCAACTCAGGAGCAGGGATCAGGGCAAGGCTTAGTCTTGTGGGACCAGGTACTGTCTCAGTAACAACAAAAAAAACAACAACAGCGATTGAGAATTTTGGGGCATGATCAGACCTGTGAAGCCAGGTGAAGTCGATGCCCAGTAACTGCAAGCCTGCATCACCGAGAAGAAATACATGTGCATTGATGTAGATATTAAAGAAGACATTGGAGACAAATGACCAAGATCGATACATCATGTGGACCTCATCCATGTGAGTAACTACGACTTTGTCCCGAAACATGAAGACACATCATGTATATAGACACACACACACACACACACACACACACACACACAAAGAATGTAACATAAGGGTTAGAATCTTGAGCATTGGGTTAGTCAATAATCAATACTAATAATAACTCATCATAATCATAATAAGTGTCATAAAATATTTAAGTGACATACAAGATTCATTGAAAGTAACTCTAATAAAATCACATATCACATAACATCCTAACTGTGTTCAGAAAGGTATTGAAGGTCCTTTATACATACATGGGGACAAAAACATACATAAATGATACCTTTAGACAATATGTATGATATTAGAATTCTCAGGTACAAGTCGATGAAGTCATTATAAACAACTAAAAGGAAAATAAGTAAATTAAGCTATAAGGAAACATATGAAGATCTTACTTCATTAAACAAACCTGTATTAGGGTTAGAGGGGTATTACAGGGTCTCTGGGAGGTATGACTTCGGCCTTTATGGATGGTTCACCATTTCTAGTTGAAAAGTCGCCTCTGGGTCTTCAAATCAAAGATTTTTTTTTGGCTGGGCTTCCAAACTCTGAATCCGCACATGGGTCTGCCTACAACAAGGCTTTTTCAAATGCCAAATACACACGCATTGCCCCTACTCTCACTTGCATAGGACTCATAATGGGCCGAGCTAGAATTGACGCCCATCACAAGCTTAAAAATGACACCATCACCTTGCACTACGACTATACGCCAAATCTAAAGACATGGAGGGTTAGGCCACTCACGTAAAGGATCTTACCGAGTGTATCAGGCCAAGAAGGAAAATCTAGAAGCACAAAGGGAATGCATGACAAGCGTAGAAGGGCTGGTATAGGATCAAGGGCTGATCTACGTAGAGGATCTGCATTTTTCAAAACTATCGATGGTCGTCGACTACTACAAACCATAGACCATAGGAGGTAGTAATCCCAACGTGGGAAATCTAGGTGTACAAGGGCTAGCTCAAGTATTCACAGGGGCTGATTTGAAATCTGTGTGCCCACTGTGTTATACAAACCATAGAAAAATGGCCTTCTTCAAACCGTAGTTACAACCAAGAAGTTGCATGGACACCAACACCAAGTGCACACACGAAGGTCAAAGCATGCAAGGTTCAATGTGCACATAGAGTGACCAAGGGTCACTTTCTGTGGGCGGGTCCCTAACCATGACAAAACACAGAGACAAGCAAGATAGAAACCCTTCACTGGATATAGGCTATAGGCCTCATAATATTTCTTTTCGCTCTGATATCATGTTGAATTTCAGAATCTAAAATAGATAATAATAAACACAATAATAATGACTACATTATATTAACTGACCCACTGAATAATGGAAACAAAATGTATACATATAGATGACAGTTTCTCTACAAACTGTGGGATGGACTTTGGTAAAACTGCAAAATATTTGATATTTTACATGCCTTTTTTTGTTGTATGTCATGTCAAGGATAAGGTTTGGTCTTGGTTTCAAATTTTCCCGCATCCTTTTAGGATTTTCTCTTTTAATTTCTAGGTTTGCATTTTGTTCTATATTGTCTTTAAAAATTTGGGCATCAGAGCATGTCTTATTTGTTTCTTTGTTGTAAAACCATTCTCGCGGCTCAAATTAATCAAGCGACGGTCTTCCTCTAATGTTAGTCACTTAGTCGCAGATTGAGTTGAGTCTTAGTGCAATAATGTTATGAGCTTGCTAGTAAAGAAGACTATTGTATAGTCACAGTGTCGCTACGGTTTAAAGACTAAGAAGTAAAGTGTTGCCAGGCTGTGAGTGGGTCAGAAAGTTGTGTGGTCGTAGACTCACTGCGGTTAAGAGGATAAAAAATTACATGTCGTGAGGATGTGCATGAACCGTGAAGGTTAGTTGTCGCATAGTCACAATGGTTATGTGGAAAGAAAGTGTCCAAGTCGTGAGTGGGTGAGGAAATGACAAGTGGCAGCATTAGGCTAAAAAATGGTTATGTTTTGAGTTATCACAGCCTCATGAGTTTTCCTGGCGGTTAAATTTTATGGATGCGAGTGCACAATAGATTTCCACATGGCAGGGAAAGAGGACATAAAAGATAAAGTATACTGTGATCGCAGCCTCAAAAAGGTTGATTATAGTAAAATTTGTATGTTAAGAGGTTGCAACCATATTTGTGAAAGTGGGAGTCACAACCTCTCAACAATTTGGGTTGTGAAGTTTAAATTGTTGTGAGCTTGCAATTAGGGATGCAAAGGGTTAAAGAGCATGGAAGTTGCAATGGTTTAAAGAGAATAACCTTGTAGGTTCCAATTATGCAATAGAATTTTCTTTAAGATTAACCACAACCTCACGATGGTAAGAGGAAACAAAAAGTTTGAAGCTGTTAGTGAGCTAAGAGATGACACATTACAATGTAACTTAAGTTTGTTTGCCCAGTAACAAAAAGAGAAGTGATTTTCTCAAATTAGATCATGACATTTGGCATTTGTTGTGCTTGATTTTGGTGATGTGGGTTTTCTTTTTATAGTTGCATGTTTTAATATAGATAGCTTAGAATGAATGCGGGACTCGCCATGACTAGTTGAAGTAAATTTAGGAGCATGCGAGTTAGTGATTGAAGAGATGGTTGTGATAATAATGAGATGAAATTTATAAATGCATGATTATAGAGACAGTTGACACAAGGTTTAGGAAGAAAATGTAAGGTACAGAGCGGCAATTTGTGTAGAGAATAGTAAAGGTGTTGCTGAGTTCAGGTGACCCAAAGAAACAGTAAGTTGATAAATCTTCTCTTTTTGGGGAGGATTTTGTTTCTATGTTAAGATTTATCTGCCTGTTAGTTTAAATCATGAGTCAAAGTACATTGGTTGGTTCTAAGGTGTCTAGCAATGGTAAGGGTACTCGAAAAAAACCTACTAGCAAGAGCTTGTAGATTTAATTTCAGAATCTACAAACAGTCAAGCCACAAATGAACATGAATGGAAGTATGCTTGCAGTCAGTGTAGGAACCTACAGACGCTATCATCATTTGGTTTTTCCCTCTTTGTATATTTTTTTAATAACAGAGATAGAGCGGCACCAATGTCTAATCCTTGGGAGTTGAACCTTGTAAAATTAATGGTTCCAGATGTATTTATGGATGTGAACCTCTTGATAGAATTAGCCAAAGCTTATTGTCTCGTCACCAAATTCATTCAAAGGAAAAATAAGCATGCCCTAGTTACTATTGACAAAAGAAACTTTGTAGATGCTTTTCAAATTTGAGGTGCTACATACACTCACATAGATTTTGACATAGAGAAGATAAAATACCACTCCCACAAATAAATGTTGAAGAAATTTGTAATTCCAAGATTTATGTCTAAAGTTGAAAGAAAACTCATTCCAATTCATAAGAATACCAATGAACCCTATGACCTAAGTACATTTCACAATTACCTGGCTTTCACAGTTTATGGGTTATGGATTGGATGGTGACAAGAAAGTATCGAAAGATCTATTGATGATGGCTATGCTGATACATAATCTAGAGGTAACTAATGATTATGATTTTGTGGGTTATTTGATAAGAATATTCATGAAGGATTGGTAGAAATCCAAAAGGGCCATGCAAAGGTTTATTTCAAGTTTTATTATAACCTCTATCATTTATGTTTGTATAACAATTTCAATGAGATGGATGAGGAACTAATCTTGAAAATGGAGGAATTTTTTGTTTTACTGCCTTTTCAAATATGGACGAGTGTGTGGGATAATAGTTCTCCTTCTTTCGGATTTATATATTTTGAGAATTGGATTGTTTCCCATGTCCTTGACTTGCTTGGGATTGGGAAAGAAAGATTATTTTTTCAGATTAGGAAGTAGTTGAGGCCATTGCATTTTGTTCCTAATTGGCCAGTTTCATACAATTGGGGTGATTTCTACTTCTTTGATGAAGTCATTATATTCAATGTTTGTGGTTTCCCTTAGCCTCCCCATATCTTACAAATAAAATTTCCACCAAGGATTTTTATAATTGAGTTTTTTTGGTAATTATTTTTAGTTGAGAAAGAGTACCTTACTTCTCATAGGAAGGGCACCTTTTTTCCTAGGCTCTAGAATATTTCTGATTTCTCTATTGGTAAGAGGTATTTGGCAGAGCTAAATACCTTTTTTGAAACAATACATGATGGTAACACCACCAACAATATTTTATTATCCATAAAAATTAATCAAGATGACACTTGCACAAATGACAAATTGGAAAATGGTCCCTGAGAATGAACACCTGGATGAATAGGATGTAGTAAAAAAATTGATGGATAAAGGTGAAGTGCAGGAGAAAGGGGAAAATGGGAGGATTTTCTGAGGGTAAAAAATGAGTTCAAAGAAGATGACAAAGATTTTCGTGGTTTCTACTATAACTTGCTTTACTTAGAAAGAATTTATCAAGTGTTAAGAAGTTACAATTGAATTATGGAACGAGTTCCTCAAAAGGTTGTGGCTTCTCATCAGTAGGTTCTAGTTGAAATTGTGTAGAAGACATGGGGTGACCTCAATGCATGAAATCCGTGTAAAGAAATAAAAGATTATTTTACTTGAGGAACATGTTCCTAAAGATAATTCAAAGGTATTTGTTCAAGAAATAGGAAATTATTTCCATGACATGAAGAGGAAATTAGCAGAAGAGAGAAAAGAGGAATTGGGAGAAAGCAATGATTTGCTTTGGTAAATCCTAGTCATGATAGAATTATCATTTCCCAAAATTTTATGAGTGATGATAATTTCATTCACATAGATGAATTCAAATTTTTTCTTTTAAAAAGGAAGCAGAATGAGTTGAGAGATAGAATGGATTTAATAGGTGATGACACTTGCTGAAATGAGGAGATTATAATTGCTTTACAATAGTTTGATCCAGCAACTATAGAATTAAATATTGAACATACCAAAGAAATTGTTAAGGACAGTGGTATGCTTTGGCTTCCTGGGTAGGATATTCAATCTACATTCTTTAATGATTAGATCAGAAGACAACCAAATTCTCTATTTAAATCAGATTTTGAGTCTGGTGATATCACGAGAGGATCAAGATTTGATCCAAAGTCAAAAACATTAGCCTTGTGGGCCTTCACTCCTATAACTTAGAAACCACATATGGTAAACATTGAAGGAAAAATGGAAGGCGACATAGTAGTCTTGAATATGTAGAATTCTAGCCACACTGAGGTTGCTCATTTGATAGTTCAAGCTTCTCTTTTTGAGAAGGCAAAGACAAAGAACTTAGAAAAAAGGAATGAAAATATGTGTGAAATAATGATTTCTCTTGCCAAGAAGTATGAAGACGTTTTGGGATATAATGCTTAATTGGAAAATCATGTGCAAAAACTGTCTGAAAAGGTTTCTTAGATGCCTAAGGGTATTGAGCTACCAAGTAATGTGTCACCTGCTTCCATAGACATTTCTTTTCCAAGTGATTTTAAGTTGAAGTTAGAGGAGTATGCCAATAGAATTGAGAACTTGGAGAAGGTTGTAAGGACTAAATATGTCTTGGGTGATCCCACAATAGTGGGTTACACTTTTTCAGAGGAAGAAATTCCTCACAAATCCACGAGGTGTGAGGATTTAGTCAGGTACTTTCGATAGAAAGTACCTGATTATTTCGATCGAAACATTCATAGTTTTGATCGAAACTACCCTTTTTGCTTAGTTTCGATCGAAACTAAGTTAGTTTCGATCAAAACTAACCTAGTTTCGATCGAAACTAAGTTAGTTTCAATCGAAACTAAGATAGTAAAGATTTTAGTGGTATTTTGACCCATACACATGTTAAACCAAGAAAGTACTTTTGATAGAAAGTACTTTCGATCGAAACTAATTAGTTTTGATCGAAAGTACTTTCTATCGAAACCCCCAAAATTGAGGCTATCTGCAAAACCTAACAGAAATCTATAGTTTTCATGGCTTCGGGGCTCAAGCGCGGGGCTCAAATGGAAGAATAGGGACACCTCCTTTTGCATCGCACAAGTACTCTGAACGAGATTTCTAACGAATATAGATTTGATAAATTTTGAATTAACTAGGTCTATGTATTTTGACGTGCATTGGATGTAGGTTTTTTATCCAATATACACTTCCAAGTTTGACGTTCAATGAAAAATAGTAGAAAAGAGAAAAAAAAATTTGAAAAATAACAGTGCCCTCCGGATTTGAGTCTTCTTTCTATCAAAAATAAATAAATTGAATTTTGATAAATACACAACAAGTTATCAATTACGCAGTCAATGTATGTCACAATTGCGGTTTACTCTACTTCAAACGTTCATAAAATATGCAATACTCATGATAATGTCATCAAACCAATTGCATGCCCTCTGTATGGATGTTAAAAAACCAAATTTGAAAGAAGCGCATTGATATCTATTCTAGAAAAAAAGTTATGTTGTACGAAGTCATTGTACCTTTTTGAAAATGACGTTTTCAGCAACAGCAGTTTTAGTGGGAGAAAAAAAATCCCATTAAAATCAAATAAAAAAAAAATATTTGGAATCTAGACAGAAAATCCTAAAAGACTCTAGTTTACTTCATCTTCTGATTTTAAACAGTTTAACGACAATATGCATCCGAATGTCAAAGTTTTTCTCAAAATGTACACTTCAACGTCCGTTTAGGCAAAAAAGTGTAACCCACTATTGTGGTATCACCCTCTTAGTATTGATGGAGGTGATGCAACATAGAAATGACATTTTAGTATAAAAGTTGAGTGTTATTCATGGACACAATGTATTCCTGTTGCAAACTGAAATATTATGTGATAATGTTGTCTCTTTTCTCAAGCCTTTGTTTAATATTTGGTCAAGGAGAAATGTTTGAATGGAAAAGTTGGAAACAACTATGATGTATAGAGATGATATGCCTAAAAACATTTTAGAGACAAGGGAAAAGGTAAATATTATTAATACTCTATTTTCATTCTTCAAAGGTAAAAGGTAGTTGATTAAAATAAAGTTGTACTTAATTTTTAATGGTTGTCATTCTTTGGTACCATTTATTTATGTTGGGGAAAATAAGTTAAAATAAGTGTATGTATGGATCAATGGATTTTAGCTTATACTAGTAAATACTGAAACAATGCTCAATATGGATAATGTGGTAGATGTTCCAGCATTTAATGAAGTATTGAATGCAATGTATAGAACTGAAGTAGATTACATAAAATTCATTACTGATGCAAGGGAAATCACAAATACTAGTTGGACTAAATCAGTTAGTCAGTTTGAGGAATTAAAGAGTTTCATTTGGTTGGAGGACAGAGAAGTTGACAGGTGGGAAATGTTCCTAAAGGCCATGAAGGCCCAAGAAGAATGATTGCTAATGTTATTTTTTTTCTTTTTCTTTGTGATTATGATGGCAGGGTAGTTGTGATGAGTCAGAAGGAGATCATTTTTGTTTACATGTATCTTAAGTTTATTTTCAAAATGTGTGGGCAACTTATACTTTTACCATGATTATTTGATCAAAATATATGAAGAAAACTTAGCCCTGTGTACCTATTTCATGTTTTTTCTCAGGTTTGTTGCTCCTACCACGTCAGCTTGGGGTTGAATTTATATTTTGTTTGATTTTTTAGTGTTTTTCTGATGTGATCTGAAGCTTGTTGCATTCCTTAGTCTATAAAAGGAATTCCAAGATTACTTGAGAGGGGTTCCCAATTTTATATGTTATGGCAGTCTAGTTAAATATGATACAATACATTTGAACTTATGCATTCTCTATGAAGCATATGTGGTGTTTGATGGTAAATTAGCAAGTAAATTTTTATGATATGTCTTTGTATAGAATTCAACTCTGTATGAATTGAATGCAAATTAAGGATTTGTCTCAATTTGTCTCTTTGAGTTCTCAGAAAAGAGTTTGATACCTTATTTTATCTTTTAAGGATAGAATTGAATATGATAAGATAATGAACTATGAGAGTTTATGATTTGTTACAATTTTGATAATAATTATCCATAAAAATAATAAGTTATATGTAAGGCATATTTTCTTCAGGTCTATGTTGAGCATTCAATGAGCTTTGCTATCAAATATTTTATGCTTTTGTTTGACTCTATCACCCAAAATGGATTAGGCGCTTGTCATAGGTGATGCATGAAAAGTATGTTTACACGAATTTAAAATATAAAATTATCATGTGCTTCGTTTATCAGATAAATTATTGAGGTTTATCTTAAGTATCTATATTTTCATGTGCTAAAGGAAGTTTTATAAGAATTATTTGAGCAAGTAGATGAATTAAAGGTATACCCGCCTAAGTTTTATGGAGTTTGAAGTGTAGAAGGTCCAACAACCTTATTACTATTGGTATTTTATTTTCTTTAGTTTGTGTATAAAGTAACGATTGATTTCATTATGTTTCCTAACAATCATGATGAATATTAAAGATCTTTTAGAATTAAGGGTAGCAAGAAAAAAAACCAACATAAATGGAAACTCTAATGGGGATTCATTTTGGTAAATTTGTTAAGTGAATATGTAAAGATATATTTAGTGTTTCCCTTTCATATTACCAGTAGGTTTGTGTGGGTAGAGAGTTTGATTTATAAAAGCAATATTGGTTAGGTTGATTCTCTTTATGGAAGAATTTTTTTTCAAATATTTATATTCTCTCATTAAGGGTGGCGAATCTAAGGTTTCAATCCAATGGAATGTTATTTTGTAATACAAGTAAAGATATTGTTTGGTACAAACATAGGAAAATAATTATGTCTCTCTTATAAAATAGAACCAAATATGCATGAAATTAGGTCTTTGTATGAGAGGAGGACTCACTAACAAATAAATGATGAAGGGGAAAAATGACAACAAAAGAAATCTAGAAGTAAGCTATCTTTTAAACAAATACTAAAGATTCACAATCTAATCCTTTAATGATGGGTCAGAAGTATTCTTTTTCTAATGAACTATCTCCTAGGACCCGTAGAAACTATTCTAAGACACCAAAAGGCTCTAGATACTATTGTTATGATGGTGATTGTAATCATATTTATGTTGATGAAGGCAAGGGATTCAAAGTCATGTCTCATATGGAATGTCCTAAATACCTTGAAAATATTCAAGAGTCTCAAGTTGAAAGGGTTAGGGATTTTAATCAAATCTTAGAAGAAATGGCTAAGGAGTTTCACACAAAACTAGACAGGGAGGCCAAAAAGAGCATTTTAAAAAGGAGGATATGGATAACTTGAAATCCATTCAAGAAGATATATTCAATGGTTTATTGATAGATACTAAAATTGATAAACTAAAACATAATTTCCCTAATAATACTATTGAGTTATCAAGGGATATAGATAAAAATTTGTATACTGGGGAAACTTTAAATGTTACCTCAAATATAAAAACTAGAGAGCTTATAGTTGAAGAGATTAGGAAAGAACTTAAAGAGATTGAAAATGAATACACTAGACAAGAAATATTGGTAAGAAAGAACAGTTTCTTAGGATACTATAGGACTTAGATGATATGCCTAAAAGAGAGAATAAAGGACAATAATGATAGAATATGGAAAATTTTGTTTCTCAAGAAGATCCTAAACCTATGACAGATCTTCTAACCAGACAAGAGGGTGGTGCTATACCTAGACAATGTTTGACAACTTAAAGGGGGGGGTGAAACAGTTAGTTTTCAATTATCCTAAAGTCCCAAATGAACTCCCAGATGTATATAACAACAATTTCAAACATATAATTTAAATTGGTGAAATGTAAACTGTGATCTCAAACTTTTAGTCCTATACGGAGTAGCAGTATATCAATACTGTCATTATCGATAAAAGTAGATAAAGTAATGTGTAAATTAAAATAACAATCCACAAAAATCATACACATTGACACATAGTTTTTTTAATGTGGAAACCCTTCTAAGGGAAAACCACCTTGGACTGGTAACTCAAGATATTTCACTCTTCTAAAGTGAGCTCAGTTAAGAGCCAACCCTATTAAAGGTACAATGCACACTGTTAAATGTGACCTAGTTAGAGGATTTAAAACTAACAGTTCTCTCTTGAACAATCATTCAATATGGGGTCAATAAGAAAACACTCAACATTCATTAGAATGTCATAATAAAGACTTTCACTTCTTACTCGGTTAAGAGATTTATCTTTAACAATGGTTAAATTGATACATTAATGATCTGATTCAAATACAACTCTATTTGCATATTTTCATATCTATGCTAATTACATAATACCTGTGATCAGTTTGTTTTCTTTAGTTCATCTGATTCTTCATACTTTGTTCTTCTCGGTTAATGCTCCTTCTTCTGTCACTCGGTGATGTCTGTGAAAAATGCTCGATTCTATCTTTAACCAGTTTGATCAGTCATGCATGAAATTTGCATGTGTGGGCATCATAGCATCATGTTGTTCATAATGAATCGCTTGTCTCTTATATAGACATCATAACTCATTTAATTTCCATCCTTTAGGTTTTGCCACTTAATCTCCATCATTGGTTTTTTTTCTTAAACCATCCTTGACACTTGTGTTAAAAACACGTTTCAATCTTCTTCGTCTGATCTTCCTTGAATTTCCATAATTGTTTGGTCATTATAATAAACCTTATCATTTACCTCAGAATCATCAATTGCCAACTCATCACTCTAGTCGGCCTCAGTTTGATTAAATTGCTTGGTAAATACCATGATGTGTCAGTGATCCCCTAGCTTAGTTATCACTGTGCTCAGTATACACCGTATTTACTTAGTGTTCACTGTTACTCGGTGTATATAGAACTCTACAATTACCGACCACATAAACTTTGTTTGTTCCAAATTTTCAATCCATAATAGAGTTTTGTTACCATAATGATACTCAAATAAGTTGACTTAAATGATAATATGCTAACTGATTAATGTCAATCATCATATCTGTAACTCAGTTGACTATCAACAAAATGACTTTAAACATACAATTAGTTGTAGTTCATCAATCTCTCCCTTTGGCATTGATGGAAACACAATATGAAATATGAAAATGCCATAGAATGCCAACCTTCTAACCTACAACTTCAAAGTGTTGTAGCTCTCCCTAGCTTGAATATATAAAATGTGTCAGCATAAAAAAATCACCATGTAGACTCTCCATGCATATTTGACTCTTTCGTTCTTGAATATTTTCTCTCTATAGATAGATATGTCATTTCTATCCCATTATCATTGTATCCCTTTGATGGATAGATATTTCATTGATCATTATTTCCCTTTGATAATAATGCCAAAATGAATATACAACTCTTCAGTATAAAAAAGCAATATCTCTAGTTTTCGGTGCAGGAAAATAAGCACCTTGCAGTGTACTGATATATCTTATTCAATTTAGTTCATGCTTTCATCAACATGATTGATATTCTGATTTCATGTAGCTTAATGCAACCTCCTAGTCACCTTAGTGACTGATAGACAAGGGACGAACCCCTAGTCTACCCCTCAAGTACTCAAATGTATCCTTCGGTAAGGGTTTAGTGAATATGTCTGCAAGTTGTTCTTTGGATTGTACATATTTACAGTGTCACTTGTTTCTCTTGTACTTGTTCCCTCAAGTAGTGATATTTGATAGATATATACTTTGCCTTTGCATGCATCATAGGGTTCTTTGAAATATTTATTGCACTAGTATTATCAAAAAAAACTATCACTGGATCAGTGATCTCTTCATTCATACCTTTCTAAAGGTGTTTTATCCATGCAATGTTCAAACAATTTTCAATAGGAGCAACATATTCTGCTTCTGCAGTTGACTAAGATATGCATCCTTTATTTTTACTTATCTAAGTAACTAATCTTTTACCTATAAAGAATGATCTACCAGTAGTGCTCTTTCTATCATCAATTCTCCCTTCCCAATCAACATCTGTGTAAACTTTCAGTTCAAACTTGCCTTCCCTTTTGTACCATAATCCATAATCTTCAGTTTTCTTCAGATATCTAAAAATTCTCTTTAGAGAAATGATATAATATTTTCTGGGATTAGCAGAAAATATTGCTACAATTCCAACTGCATGTGCTATGTCTAGTCTAGTGTGCACAACATACATAAACTTTCCAATCATAGATCAGTACAATGTCTGATTTACCTCAGCTGTCTTATCTTCTTTTATCATTTTGCATCATGTCACCATAGGTGTTTTGACTGGTTTTTATTCTTCCATTCTAAATGTCTTCAGTATGTCCTTGATGTATTTTTATTGAGTCATGTAGATACCTTCAGCTTGTTGTAAAATTTGCAAGCAAAGAAAAAATTTGATCTCTCGAAACATTGACATTTCAAATTCTTTCCTCATTTCATCAACAAATGATGTGCATAAGTTATTATTTCCTCCAAATATAATATCATGAAAAAAAATTTCAGCAATAAGATTTTTATCATCCTTTCGTCCTTTCAAAATCAAATTGGTGTGGTCCCACAATAGTGTGTCCCACTTTTTGGCCAACTTTGACTCTAAGATCAACATTCTGAGAAAACTTCACTTTCAAACACCTATTGCCACAAAAATATTAGGAATTTGAAGATAATGTAAACTAGAGTATTTTAGCATTTTCTTTCTAGTTTCTAAATATATATATATTCTAAAAACAATTGAAATTCATTTTTCCTTCTCCTTCGAAAAGCGGTTTGTGTAAAAATAGTGTTTTTAAGGAGTGGTTGTCACCTCGATTAGCATAAATATTTTTTAAAATATGATAACGATGTATTTATTTTGAGGTTATATTTGTAACTTCAATATCTAAAGGATGCAATTGGTTTCATTCATTTTGGGTCAATATTTCATACTCTATTAAGTTCTAAAGTGATAGTAACTCTAATTTAGACATAAGGTCACTTGAATTTCTCTAACTTGATCTGTATATATTTTCATTCATTTTTTCTTTTTTTTCATTGAAAGGTAACACAAATACTATTTTCCTACATATTTTTCACAATTTGTTTTTCCTAATTTACTATTTTTCCCGAAGTGTTGAATAGAAAGGTTGCTAAATGGCTAGACAACTTTTGTTTAATTAAAATAAAAATATAAAGTCACAATGAAATAAATATATATTAAAATCATAGTCATTGTAAAGCTTATTTTGAGTAGCATCATCTGCCATTTGGGTTTCAGAAGATTATTTTATTCATTCCTTGATTGAGACCTTCAAAGGGTAAAACTTTGCAGAAATTTGTTGGCTTTGGAGAGGAAGGCCAAATTCAGGGGGTTCACTCAAACACCCCTTCTAGCGAAGGGGGTTAGAGCGCACCCCCTTCTAGTGAACTCCCCATGAAAAGTTTGCACAAATTGCTTGTTATTTATTGATTCACACAGTTTGCTCAAATTGGCTCTAGTTTGAGCTAACCCTCCATTTTATCTAGTTCATGCAAAGGGTTTTTTTCCCTTCTCGCGAACACCCCCATTCACTAGAAGGGGTCAAAAATGAAAAAATTCATCCGCATGATTGTTTTTTGTGCCTAAAAGTGGGACACAACTTTGTGGGATCACCCATTGTTGTTATCACTTGTTCTAATAAATCCAATACTAATATGATAGGAATGTAGTCTTTCATATCATCCTCTCTGTGCTTGTTTCAAACCATACAACACTTTGTGTAACTTACATACTATGCTTTCCTAATTAGGATCAACAAAACCTTCAGGTTGTTCAATGTATACCTCTTCTTCCAGTATTCCATTCAGAAATGCAGATTTAACATCCATCTGATATACTTTGAATCCTTTATATGCAGCATATGCAAGTAATATTCTAACTCCTTCAATTCTAGCAATAGGTGCAAAAGTTTCTCCATAGTCAATACCTTCTTCTTGTGCATACCATTTGCATACTAGTCTTGCTTTGTTTCTGGTTACATCTCCATTCTCATCCAATTTTTTTTTGAATATCCATTTTGTGCCAATGAAATTCTTATCACTCGATCTCAGTACTAATGTCCAATTTTTGTTTTTTTGTATCTGCTCAATTTCTTCATTCATTGCAATAATCCATTCTTCATTTTCAAGTGCATCTCTAACATTTTTAGGTTTAAATTCACACATCAAACATGTGTTGTCTTTCAACTTACTTCGTGTTATCATGCTAGCTCTCTTATATCCAATAATCTTATTCTAGGGTATGTGCATGATCATGGTATACCAAGCTATGGCCTTAAGTGGCAATGAAAAATCAAAAAATTAGGGTTAGTCAATTTGACGTAAAAAGTTGAACATCTTATCAACCTTATTTGAAAAAGATGTAAGAATAGAATATATAGGAAATTGAACATAGTTTCTAAACTACTAGCACTTGTCTAAAAAAAATTAATCTAGTTGTTCAATATTTTAGGTTTCAAAGCAGTAGTACAAATTTTTTTAGGAAAAAGATAAAAAGTATGTGTATGTCTGACCACCATAATCACAATCAAATGATGATATATTTTCACAAGATTCAAGATATAATTAGTAGACTCATGCCCAGATGTGACACATATTTTTGTGTAATTTTTTACCAAATAAATAATTAATTAATAATTTTCTGCTACAACTTATTCAAAATAAAAAAACTCTCGTGTCTGACCACCTTAACTAATTCTAAACTTTACAAAATTGAAAACTTTTTTTTCTTATAGTAGGCAAAGCATAGAAAGTGACGCATTTTTTAGGTTTGAAAAATGTTAAACCATTTGAAAGTTATGATTATTTTTCAATCAGTTTGTCAATCATGACTTTAGAGATAACTCAATTAAAAAATAAGTAATAATTACTTACTCAACTCAAATTTTGACAACAATTATGTTGATGGAAAGCTGACAATGTCTTTAAGAAACCCTCTTTGTTTCATCAATTTTGGATGAAAAAAAGGTCGTCAGCTACATGGTCAAAGTCTGGAGATCAGAGAAAATATGGTGAACACATCATTTGGGTTGACCATCCACGTTTGCCTTTGCAAAGCAAATACCAAGCCTAATCATATATCTGATATTATCAGATATACGATAATATCATATATCCAATGATATTAGATATCCGATAACTCCTGCCCAAATTCAACATTTTGATTTCAAACCTCTTTTCAATTTTATGATTTTAGGCTTTTTCAAATTTATGATTTTATGTTTTTAGTTTATATATTATAAATTTCATTTTTTTTAATATTAATATTAGATTGTAACAGCATTAGTATTATATAATTATTTAAATATTAGTATTGTATTATATAAATTAGTATTAAATATTATTATTATTTATTTCTCTATTGCATAATAGTATAATATTAGTATTAATTATTTATTAATATTTATATTATAACAATAATACCTAGGAGAGAGAGAGAGAGAGAGAGAGAGAGAGAGAGAGAGAGAGAGAGAGAGGAATATAGACATATAGAGGGATATAAATCCATAAATATATCATAATATAAGCATTTGATATATCTTTGCCTATCGGCGTAAACATTGCACCCATCAAAGGTGCAAGAAAATCAATGCAAAATAACTAGCTCAAATGGAATTGAGCTCAATAACTAGCTGAAATGATGAGATGTTTATATCCCTATTGGTTGGTTCCAAGATAGATAGGGTTAGTATTTTCTAGGAGCATTTCAAAGTAGTATGTTGGATTTTTAGAGGATACCATTAGATAGTAAGACTTAGGTTATGTCTTACCAAAAAAGAAAGATATAGTTGTTTTCATAGAGAATAATGAACATGTGAATGGAAAAACTTAATCTTTTAAAGAATATTAGGAAGATTACATTTTGAAATTTAAAAAAAAAAAAAAGAAGAAGAAGCAAAGAAATGGTTTTAGTTTAAAGGGGAAGTAAAAATATTTGGATATAAAAGAAAGGCTAATATAAAATAAAAATTCAGTTCAATTAGAAAAATAAAAGAAATGTTAATGTTGTGGCTTGTTATTCTTTCCCCTAAGAAAAAAATCTTATAAATATAGGATGCATTTGAGAACCATTTCTCACAATAAAAATAGATATATCATTGTATTCTTAATTTAGAGAGATCTGAGCAGTTCACAATGAAAAGATTGAAATGAATAAACTAGAATATTATGCATTAAAGAACATAACAGTTTATGGTTTAATGGAGAATAGGTAAACCATTGACTCTATAAAAGTGGAAGATAATGGGTGCATTAATAATTTTGGTGAATAATGTTCACTATTTTATAGCATCTATTGCTTGATTATTTGTCATGGAATGGGTATGCAGAAGAAATATAAAAAGTGTACTTGGAAAACCTTACAATAGAGTAAGAAATTATAATTATGGTATTTTCTAATCCATTTTGATAGAAATTTTAAAATGGCTTGGTTCCTATTTAAAAATAAAGAATGATAAAAGAACAACACAATAAGAATCCCTACCAAAAGGCAAATATTGATGGCCAAATGGAGACATTTTGACATAGCATCAATCAAATGAATCTATGGAAAGAAATATTTTTAACAAAAAAATATACCATTTCTTTCACAGAGATTATGAAACCATTAAATGATATGGTAAAAGGGGATGAAAATTTGAAGTAGTCAGTTGAATCTAAATATGATTTCAAGTAAATAACATAGGGCACCATCAAAGCACTAATTTTGATCAATCTAGATTATACCTAATCTTTCCATGTATGTTATTTTGAATCAATTTTTTTTTATTCTATTATTTTCATGAAAAATAAGATGAACAATGGATGAGATACCAATTGAGCTCACGAGTCTCGTTTCAAGAATGCATAAGATATTATACATTAAAAAAAAAGAATTTGTCACGGTAAGTGTAGTCAATAAATTTAGACATTATATCCTAAGGAGTAAAGTGTTAGACATTATTCTAGATACTCCTATTAAGTTTTAATTAATGCAATATGAATTTGGAAAGAAACAAGGCAAGGGGGTGGCTATATTATAGGATATTAATTTAGAGAATAATCTCACGAATATTTTAGATAGCAAGACTGTCCAAAACCATAGAAAATTTTAAAAACATAGATTACCAACCAATAATGCGTAATGAGTGCAATTATAAATGATGATAGGTATCAAAATGTGGCACATTATATCTTCTGATTAACTAGTCGCTAACAATTAGATTCACTTACTTTCACAGACTGGTTACCAGCTTCAAGGTGAAGCTGGGGTCTGTTAGGGATTGCTCGCTGGTTACCAGCTCCATGTTGGAGTTGGGGCTTGTTAGTTTTAATTTTTGGTTTTTTTTTTTAAAAAAGGTATTGGCTGAGGGTGTCTTGACCTCCGTGATGTGCTGGTAATCTGCTAGTAGTTTGCACATCTCGTGTTGGCTGTGTTTGTTCGGGTCAGCCCCCTTGTCTTGGCTGCTTTTTTAATCAAAAACAATTAGATTCTACCTAAATAAGAGAATTAAGGGTGAATAGGTCTAACAACATGATTCTAATAGGAGTACCAAAAAAAATGTTCAAGGGATATACTTTGTTTAGATTGTTGTAAAGAACAAAACAAATTAGGAACAATTTTAAGGAAAACATTGTATGTCACAATTTGAAGATATTACATTATACAAAATCCTTTAATTTGGTTATTAATTGACACATCTACTTCAAAATACACATCAATAATTTAGAACATGTCAAATTATAATAAATTTCTCCAATAAGAAAGCAACATACGACTATGCCATTAAAATTTTTGTTTTAGTTAAGGTCACTCACCTACTGGGACTTGTATATTTTATTGGTGATATTAATATAAATTAATCTATCAGACATAAGTATTTTTTAAATGAAACAAAATATTGTATGCATTAGATTGAGGAAGAGGCTTGTAAAATTTGCATTGTGAAGGTAGTAATAAAATTTTTTAAATAAATTACCATCACAAAGTTTAAAATATAATTTTTCTGGACATGTCCTAATGGTTATTTTTTTCAATGAGATTATTAATGCAGTAGGATTATAAAAATAATTGTTATTTTAAAAGTTTTATATGATTATTATCTTTGTGGTGATGGATTCTAGAATCTATGAACAAAAGGTTATTTATTATCATTAAAAAATTAAATTTTGAGATTAAAATTATACACTAGCATATTAAAATAAAGTTTATCTTATGAAAAGATAAAATTCTAGTCAAGTCTTCAATAGGAACCCCTATCAATTACATTATGGGACCCAACTTTCTCAGTAGGCAGATGTATATGCTTAATTTTGAAGAAAAATAAGTTTATACTGTAGTATTTCATGAAACATAAAGCTATTGTCAAATGACTATTTGAAAGGCATGCTAAACTTAAATTTTTAAAATTTTATTTAGTTATTATTTTTAATAAACCTTGAGAAAATAAAGGAAACCATTAGAATTTTCAAATAATGTGACTTGATCCTTACCAAATAGATGACACTATAGCAGAAAATTGATTCCTCATTAATTCCTTTATTGGAGTCTCTTCAAAGTATCTTAAAAATTATTTTATTTATTAAAGCATTTAGAACCATGTATTGTAGTTATGGTAGATTTGTGTACATGAGAATTTTTCATGTTAAGGTTGTAGCTTTTTTTTTTTTATCTTATATTTTTTTTTATCTTATGTTATTATTCTTTTCATTCTATAATTGAAAGTGTATGTATATTCCAAATCAAATCAAATGGTATCGTTTAGAGCTAAATATTAATATTTTTGAATACTTAATCACTAAATTATTTCATAACTTTTGATTTACTTGTATTCATCTCATTTTAGAGATATTGATTTCTTTTAAAGTTTCCATAAATGTAAAATTTCTAATACTTTTCAAAAAACTAAACATGTATTTATATAATAAGAGTCCTTTTCATTGGTTTACATTGATAGTTTTAGGCTTTTCCCTTCATAAAAAATCTAAATTTGAATTTAGAAGAAAAATAATATGGTGTTACCCTACCCAATATTAAGGTTTTATTAACTTGCAATTAAGAATTTTTTAAAAGAGTGCTTAAAATGGAAAAACAAATACATAGTTGTAAAAGACAATACATAGAGAAAATGAAACATATCAAATATTTGGTCTTTTGGGAAATTCAAGTAACCTCTATTGAGGCTATGCAAACCTAGATTGTATAATGTATAGGCATGTTTAAATAAAATAAAAGGTAACTATGTCAGCCTTATAGATGCCTTCTTGGTAGTAGAGATATGGTCAGGTAACTTACACAATGATAGATTACAAATACAAAAGGTTTCCTTCTATGAAATTTAAATCATTTTGTTGGAGCTCTACTCTAAAAAGGATGGGTTCGATCATTTACACACACTTATGGCTCTTACTTGATATAAGTATTTTATAACAGTCATTTGTTTAGTAATATTAGTTTTTAAGATTGTTTTGAACTAACTTAAAACCAAACATGCCAATTATTTGAGGGTTTTGATGTTGTCAAATATCGGGAGAATTTACCCAACCAAGTTACCATTTGTTTTTGAATTGGATACACACTCAATCAATCTACTTAGAAAATTGGTGGACTACCTTATTTTTTGTGTAATTTTATCTTTCAATTTGTATTTTTATCATTATAAAGTATATATTAAAGTTCCTTATGACTTGAAAGCTCCTATGATTCATTAAAACCTTGAAACCCATTTTAGTCTTGAGTTTATAAAAAAAAACCCTAAAATGTCACTTTTGACATCTTACTTTTGTTGAGGATTTCCCTTCGAACTAAGAACCTTGAAATGGAATTTGAACACTTCCTCTTCAATCTGAAATGTCACTCCGTTTCATTCTTTATGTTTTCATCTGTGCATTTCTTCCATTAGTTAGTTTATTAATTTGTCATACATTCATCGTTTATCTCTACCTTCAAAACCTCTCATCTTATTTTGCATCCCCAAAATTCTTGAAATTGGTAATGATTTAAGGTAGTCGAAATGAGGATTCATTATATTTGATTGTATTTGTTGTATTTTTTCACATTCACCCCAAATATGTATCTTCTAGCCATGACATTATTTGTAGTGCCTCTCCTAATTGCTTTATGTGTTGTGACCCTTGGATGGGAATGTGATGTTTGGTCATGTTGGACCTTGTCGTGATCGTGCCTATTTGATGATATATATTATTGGTTAGTATTAGAATGTTCAATATGCATCTAGCCAATGTTATACGGGCTTGTTGTATGGCAGCCTTGTGGCATTTCTGATTGATCTCATAATTATGATTGGAATATTTTAAGTGGATGCATTTTTTTATTTTTAGTTGTCACTTCTCCATTGAGACCTCTATTGAAGAAGCATTATTGTATTACTAATGGCCTACCAATTGATCTAATGTACTAGATAAAGTTATACAAAAGTAAACCAATTTGTTTTCCTAATTGACTTTCCACACCACTTCAATGTCCCTATTGCACACCAATATACAATTACTAACTAATATATCTATCTTTGAACACATATTTTGTATATAAAAAAAAGCATTCTCGAAACACTTATTCCAGTTATAAATCAATGCTAAAAACAATTCGCATGATAAATATCTCAGTAAGATTAAAATTTTAAAAGATAAATATACTGAACTATATAAACATCCACGTCTGCCCTAAACAGGAAGATTGCAACCTTATTAACCAATATTCAAAATACATCAAAACGTACATTATGAGGCTTACTTTCTACGGACATTAATCACTAGCTAGCCGGGCTGTTTAAGTTTGAACCCGGTTTCACGCGGAAGTTTATTCGGCTCAGCACAATACAAGTAAAGACATCTGATGGTTCACTGGCTCCAGACTTCAATTCTAACTAGTAAATATTCATCATATAACTAGTAAATATTTTTTTAAGTCAACTTCAGACAAGGTCTGGTTTGGCTCATTTCTAGTAAGTAATTGGGACCAGTACTTACAATTACTTTGGCGTGCAAATACAGAAAGACAATGGAGTCCCCTCTGTAAACATCTCCTCTCTCTATCTCTAAACCACGACCTTCAACCTCTTCATAAATCTTGCAGAGAGAACGAGGCATTCTTGGGGCTTTAATTCTTATTATAACTATTTCATTGTTATAAATCTCAATATCCACATCAATGGCTGATGAATTATGATCCATTAATAACTGAGCCTTCCTCTTCTGCAGCTCTTGGGCTTCGTTTTGAAGATTCTGGATATACTTACCCGTTTCTTCTATTATGTCATGCCTTGCTAACTGAAACATACCACAGACTCTTGAAAAATTAACAACACTGGATGAGAGTGACAAGTTAAAGCAATAATAACTTACATAAATAGAATCATCTTCTTTGGAAGCTGTCATTTAATTACCTTTTGAGTTGTGGAAACAGGCAAAAGTGATTCCAAAGTGGAGAATAAATCTCTCAGCTTTTTTCTTCTCATGTTTTCAGATAACGCCGTGATCTCATTTCTTTTGCGTTTCATTGCTTCTTCTGGATGAATAATCGGCTCTTGTGTGTTTTCCTCGTCCAGATTGTTGTGATCGAGATCATGTTGAGAAACAGAATCCCTGAGAAAGAATTGAGTATACAAATCTTCTGCCATTTTTATTCTATCAGATTCTCCCTCAAGACGCTCTGCTCTGCTCTGCGCCGCCTTATTTTATGCACATCTAGGTTAGAAGCTTATGTAAAACTCCTCTGTTGATTTTGAGGGGGATATTGAAGACTTTTACAATGGTTAGAATTTTTATTATTTAAAAGATAGTTGTATATCACTTTGTAATTATCTTACTGCTTTCCATAGTGAATAAGATTTATAAAATTGTTTTTGTTTGACTGACAATATGATCATTTAATGTAAATGAGATATTCAATTATCCTTAATTGAATATTACGCGTTAAGGCTCATTTACAACTTTAGTTTATTTTCATTATATACACTCTTTGACTGAAGTGTTAGTACAATCAACATAACAAAATTACGTTCAAATATGTTATAATCGTCTTAGACAAATAAAGAATTTTTGTTTTTTTTTGTTAGAAAACAAAAAGTTTGAAAGGTATCTTGTTGAAAATGTGAAAGGGATTTTGGTTTGGTAAATCTATATATATAATTTATCTCTTTATATTTATTAATTTAAAAAAAAAAAAAAATTTAAATGTTAAATCCCATTTTATATATAATAGATATGTGATTTTTTTTTTTTTTTAAAGAATTGAACTAATTTTTGTGTGATTTTTTGTTCAATGTTTCAAATCATATCTATTGATTCATCAATTATTTTATTTCTTATGAGGAATCAATTGATGTGATTCAAAACGTTGAACAAGAATACATACATAGCCTCAAAGATTTTTCTACAATTGATAGACTTTGGAAAACTCATACAAAGTATATTTGTTATGCGTGTTTTTGAATTAAGCAGCAGCAAGAGGGCGCTACTCCGAGGTACAACAATTAGCTAACTATGGAAGAATTAATAGCATATTTGTTATGGGTGTTATTCTTAATTAATTAAGAAATTATTTTTTAGTTAATTAGGTATTTCATTCAATATATTTTAATCAATGACATGATTTTTAGTGGGCATAAGTTGGTTTTCCCTTGGAAGTTTCTTATGCCAAGCCTTTCCCAAGGACATTCAAGCTCCTTTTGTTAGCTACTTTGATCCTCATTCATTATTTGAATCAAATTTCACCTTTCATATATATTGTATCTATGTTGGGACATCATATGGGATAACATTATGGCACTATTTCAACATGATTGTCACATTGAAGTATATCTTTCATCAACATGGATTGTTTAACTTTCTTATGATAACAACAAATATTAAGCCAGACACTCTTAGCTAGGAAGTACTTATGTCACACTCTAATACTTTTGTTGACAATGATGAGAAACATATAATGTAGTTCTTAAATTATTTTTTTCAACAAACCATTAGTTCGTTGTGCATGATAAGTGTGTGCTTATGCCTTTGGAGCTTCTAGTTAAAATATTTAATGTGAAACACATGAAGAGAAAGGCTCTTCAATTTGTAGGGATGAGAAGCTACCTTAAATAGTTCCTCTTTGCATTACATATAGATATTAAAATCCCCTAGTACAAATCTAGGTTTCACAAATTTAACCCTTACAAAATACATGTCTAAGCACTTTTACCATTAATTTATTGACAAAGCTCAATCTCCTTGGGCATATATTGACCTATTGGTATGAATTGCATACCAGATGGTGTCTTCCCATAACCTCATAAAAATAAGCCTTGAGAACTTTGCGTTTAAAAGACAACATGGATTTGGAAACATAAGTTTTTCTACAAGATAAAAACAATAAGAACGCCTTATAAAACCTAGGAAGTGTATGACTATATGAAATAATGCACATGACAAAAGTCAATGACGGTGACAACAAAATGACCATGTGTACTAGAAGTGTAATGACATGTTTTAACTACCACCTAAATATTAGTACCTTTATCATAAATTTAGAGTTTAAGCTTTGATTTGTATTAGTGGCAAAAACATAAGCCTTTCCTTGAAATTAATCACATCTACCAAATAAATCTATCCCTAACAACTCAATAAACACCCAACTAATAGACATTGCAAAATGTCAGACAACGAGACCCATTCCATTTAAGTAAGACCATGTTCCCATGTTTAAGACTTGAATCCCTATGGTTACATCTCACATGCCCTTAGTCTCTCCTTAGACATGCCTTTGTGATTAAAAAGTGGGTAAATAGAACTTAGAGAAATTGTTTCACCAATATCTTTACTTGATCAAGTACCATGGTGGCATTACTCATTTAAGAAAAATCACTTATTACTAAGCAATACATAATTAATAAATAGAGGTGTATGCTTGTTGATACATATTCTTCACTAGCATACCTACTTATTAATCTTGGCCTCACCTTCGTAGGGAAGATTTAGCCAAAAAAGGACCCACAAGAAACACCAACATTTTAGTTACACATCTTGTTATTGTACGAATGTATTTTCACTTCAAAAAAGGATTAATGCTATAGAATTATTGACATTTTAAAACCTTTATTTTAACTCATAATGTTTCAATCAAATCACTTTAAATTTTATAAGGAAAAAATGAAAGCAACGACAAATTAGATAGAGTCACTTTTGTCATTATTATATGATAAGATGTTTAAGCGTGTAGAATGATAACATATTTTCTTTATAGATTCTTTCGTAATGGATCCTTCCTCGTCTACAACACCATGAAACCACCATTTTTTCCTTTATGCAAAGGATGTACAATACCAAATCACGATTTACCAAGCCAAACGTTCCAGCTTACCAAAAAAATTCAAAAGAGGAAAAATGTATTCAAAACGAGCAGTCAAAATAACACGTATTCGAATGACCGCTTGAAAAGCTCCAGCGTGATTGTCGGTGGAAAAGCTCCAGATTTCTGTGTACAAGCCCAATTTTGGAGCCTCTAAAAGCATGTTACTCTCAAAGTATATTACTTTTATTCATAATAAATCTCAAAGTAAAATCACCTACGCCCTATACGGACTCCAACCTGCAACCACTATCATGTTCTGTGAACTCTTTTTCCACAATATTAAAACCTTTGTCATGGCCGTCGAACAACGTCGATGTTGCTGCCCTGTAGCGAAAACAACTTAACAATTTGTGTATTAATATTCTTAAAATTAGAAGTCAATAAAGGACTGTTAGAATAAATATAAAAGAGGAAAAGAAATCAAAATAATTTAAACAATATGCATACTTGCTTACGTATGTGATCTAATTAAAAAATGTATTATCTTTATTTTTACTTAAGTTATCTATTAAATTTAAAGTTTATTAAAACAAAGTTGGAAAATCAAATTGTTTACTTGTGATAATTTAATTGATTGTACACTTCTCTAGCATAATTTTAATTGTACATTTACTTGTTATTGTTATTGCTCATAGAAAAGGTTATAGTTTAATGTATGGCATTTGTTTACATTCAATTTGTGTATGTTTTTAGATTGCTTTAATTAGGTATGGGCCCCAATTCATTACAGATATGAGAAAACAACTAAGCCTAGTTATAGAAACAACACAATAAAGCACCCAACCAGGAAACAACATATTTGGGGCAAACTTCAATCAACTTAAAAGAAACAAATATTGTTTCAAAAGATATACTGATAAACATCTATTGAAAATTATAGTTGGAGCCAAAATGTGGGTCCAATAGAACCATTTGTGACTTTTGGGATTGTCCCTTTTTTTTTTTTCTTTCTTTCTTTCTATGAATGATTGTCTAGGGGAGCTAGAGGTTCAGTGCTACTATTTCTATTAGAATAAGATGATAAGGTTGACAAGTGAGTCGCTCACCGTAATTTGAGAAATTTGCATTTAGGAGAAAGGGATAACTTAATCATAGATTCAATTAGGAACGTGCTCAAAATAGTATTAGAAAGAATCAAGGGTATTAGAATGAGTAATTGTAGAACTAGGGGTTGCTATGAAAAAATATATAGAGAAATAGTTGTAACAAAAGATGAACCAAAAAAAAACCATTGATTTAGGGACAACTCACACGAAAGAAATAACAGTTGTCAAAGAAACGACAAGAGTCGAGCTAGGAAAAACCATCTTAGTAGGGAGAATATCCACCATTGGGATAGGGGTTGTCAAAATAGAAATAGGAGTTGAGCCAAAACAAGCCACCAATGTAAAAGAAATAGTTAGTTTCGGGGGGCTAAGTGAGATTGAGAATCAAGCACATAGTCTGACTCCACTAGGAAGATTGTAAAGTTGCAATGTTTAGCACTTGTCCATGAGGTGGCAGAGAAGTAGAGCCTAGAACTAGGAGGATAAAAGGAAGCCAAGAGTCTAATTTCAAAGTAGTGTCTGTTAGGATTGGATAATATTGAGAGGGGGGTGAATCAGTATTAATGAACTTAATTAAATTCTTCAAACATTTAAACATTAACCATAAACTTGCAGTAATGAAAAGAACATAAGCAAATGACAAAGAACTCATAACACCATATTTTGTTGTCGAGGAAACCCTGGCCAAGGGAAAACCACGGTGGGGGTGATACCCAGAAGCATGCACTAAAGTATAGTGTCCCTGTTATGACACCTAGCCCTGTTAGGCACTGAATATTACATAGTACATTTCCTTCTTAAAGGAATTACAACCCTGTTAAAGGTTCACAACACCCTGTTAGGGGCCAACTAAGCATACAACTCTACAATAGAATTATGTTACAAAATATTCTCAGTAATGAACAATAACAAGAATCTCTAATGCTTAGATGGTTCCTTTTTATAACTCATCAATGATCTATGTCATCCTTTTCTCTACAATTCGCATCTTCCACACAACATACTATACAATCCACACACACTTTTTCATTCACAAAAATATCTTAAATAAATATCTTTTTCTTTGACCAAGTCGGCTCTCAATGCAGATTTTACATAGCCAGCTTCTAATACAAAATACATTTAATAAAGTAAAAATTAAATGCATAGTCAGTGCTCTTGAATAGTCAAATTATATGTTACCATCAACCTTAATCCAACTCCAATTGCCATGAGTCCATGTCATACTTCCTTAATCATCGCTACTATTCAACTACTCTGTATCATTGTTCTGCTGCTGTCTGTCTGTCTTCAATTATTTCTAACTCACCATAGACATTACCAAAAACAAATTGATCTTAGGTGGAGGTCATACATAGCTCATACTGTCTTCCTCTAAGCTCACATGTCATAACTCATCGATCTCAATCTTCGATATCTAAAATACTTCGGTATCTCTACTTATATACTTAGTCAATTTTTGAATCAACAAAACTTATCTTTATAGGAATCGATCTGTAACCCAGATGCATTTCCATAAATAAAAACCAAAAAGTGAATCACATTACACAAAATTGATCACTTGCTAACAATCTCTCCCCTTGGCATTGATGGCAACAATTCAAAAAAATTGAATAAGTGTCCAACAAAAACAAAACTGTTTCCTCTATATTCGAGCTCCTTCCTCTTCTTGTCTCTTCTCCCATTTTCTTCTATTCTCCCATATTATATTTTTTCTTCTCTCTTCTCCTCCTTTGACAACAGTGACAATGGTGCATACAAAATAATAGGATTTAGTGCTTGCTCACCAGTTTTAGAATATCTTGAAAGGAATCTTCCAAGATATTCTCTTCTGTATTCCATGTTTTGAACAATATTTGACTACTATGATTCAGGCCATTTAATGCAAATGATGCGGTCTCAGCTTCTTTCAATTCAGTGGGCATAGATTTAGTTAATGAATATGTCACTTTCTCCAAGTCTAGTATATGTACCTCTAGTATAGATAGCTTAGGAGTGATTAAAATCTTCAGCAAATTAAATCTTGTCAATACTCTCCCTTTCTAATTATCCAATACATTGAGTTTTTCCAATATTCTTGTGACTTCCTTGTCTAGATCTATTATAGATTGTGAAGATGTTTCACAACTGTCCATCATACTGTTCAAAGTTTCCCTCTCTTTGGAAATAATGTCTTCAACATTCTAAACATGCCTATTACAATTCATGCAGTAACTAAACAATTTTCTTCCATGTCCATTGCAGCTCTTTGCATTTGTCAAACAAGTTTTCACAATGCCTAAGTCTCATGTGATGGACTTGCAAACTTCTGATAGCTTATTTTATGAATAGTTCTTCTCCGCCTTCTCCTTTGCAATCTTTGTCAAATTTTCATACTGTCCATCAAATTCATCAAGTGTTATTCTCAGATTTTCAATGTCATCTTTGTGTTGGAAAACAATAGGTACTAGAAGCAATTTGTTCACAGTATCAATTAATCTTGTAATCACTTTAGCCTTTTTGTCACCTTTCAGTTATTATCTTTCCTTAACTTTGTTTAGTGCAGTAAAAGCCAATTTAACCAGCTCATCTTCATCCATGTTATCAACATTAACATCTCTTCTTGCCAATAATGAGATATAAGACATTTTTACCTCTTTCTGTTTATCCTCTTTATGTTTTGTCTTCTACTCTTCTTCCTTTTTCTTCTCTACTTCCTCTTTTTGTTCTACTTCATCTGCTATAGTGTTGTCCATATTCCCTGCAAATGGGTCATTTTTATCTTGTGATGTGTCAAGTGTCACTATACATAAAAATCTAGTTGTGAATCAACTTCTCTCTTCTCAGCAATTGCCTCAGTTGTCTTTGAGCTTTCTCCCATTCCTAATGATGTAGAAGAAGTGGTTTTAGGAGGTTGAGGCTTGTCAGAAGTAGTGTTCATCAATATTTTCTCTAGTGCCTTGTCAGTTTCCTCAGTGATTTCATCATACTTCCTCGCCATGATTTTCAATAATATTAACTTAGTCCTTAGAAAAGGTTTCAATTCTTTAAATATTCTTTCTCTTTCTTCTAAGGATATAACAGGCAATATGTTATCAATTTCCTGATTCCTTATTGTTTGATCTTCAATTTGTGCCAAGTGTTTCCTTGTCTCTAGTCTTCCATACAATTCTTCTGGTATGCTACCCTCAATTTCTAGTCGGGTCTTTTTGAAAATAACAAGGTGATTGACTACAACATCTTCTATTTTTAGTCTGTCAGTGTCATCATACCTGTCATAGTATTTGTCAATTGAAACAAGCTTCCCTTGTTCTATGGTTCTCTTCTCTATCATCTTCATGTTAGGCTTCCATAATTGATTACTTTTCTCAGGTTTCTTTTCTTCTCTCACAGTGCTTGGTTCCATAGATGTTGTTGGCTTGCTAGATCTGGTGTGTACTCTCAGAGTATCCTATCCTTCTTGTGATGTCTTTTGTGAAGGAGGAGGAGGACTGTCTACCATCACTACCTTAGGAGTGGGAAGGGCTATAGTATTATAACTTGCCAATCCAAGAGATCTTTCTGTCATTTTCTTTTTTCACTTCTTTCAGTTCTTCTTCTGTCAATCCTGATTTTATACCATGTTCATGCACAAGGTTTTCATTTTTTTTTCTTTTCGTCAGACGTCTAGTCTGTTCCTCTCTCACCTTAGCTGATTTTTCTTCATATGGTCCCCATCTTTCTCTGATATATCAACTTCTTATGTAAGAAAATGTTCAACTTGCATGCTAAGTACCACTGAACTTACTTCATAACCCAAGGGATAACACCATTTCTTTCTAGGTGTGACTACTTCAAAACATACGCAATCAGTTTCAACCATGAAACAGATTGTATCTTTGTATTTCTCAACAATTTCCTCATGTATCCTATACCTATTTTTGATTTGTCTCTCAAGGATCTTGATCATAGCAAACAATTCCCCGTCAACCCATGTACTATTCTATCTTTTGTAGCTTTATGAAATTAGAACCAGTAGGTATCCCAGTTTTTCAACCACTAGGGTGCAAGATAGGAATTTTGTTCTCAATATGTATAAACATATTCATCAATAGTGAGCCAAATTTGAAGTTCTTAGTTCTATCTTTCTTTATTAGTTTGACATTCTCCAGAAATTGTTGTGCCAGTACTTCACATAGGTTATATTTCACATTTTCCTTCACCATTCTCCATGGCTTCATGATTACTCCTGCCGATACTGAGTTAGGTATATTGCTGTAGTAGAATTTATATCCAAGTATCATAGAAATTATCCTAACATCTTACTGAAAGATGTCAATCATAGTCATTGCTCGCCTGTCCCATTTAGAGTGAGTTAGGGTTTTAACTTCTTTCTTTACATGTTTTTCAGCAACAGGAATGATTCCAATGTTGTCCAGTCCAGTAACTTCATGGATTGGGGCACCACAAACCTTCACTGGCTGATCACCTTTCCAAATGAACTGATCATGTACTTTTCTCAACAATATCTTGATCCATTCAATTTTGTCAAATTCAGACAAATCCAGAATTTTCATTATGCTCAACTGATGAATGTGTTTGTATTCTTCTTTCATAACTCCTTTCTCAGTCATATGCTCAATCTCAGTGAAAATATCATCAGTTCCAAGTATATCATACTTACAATGTATGTAAGCCCTAATATATTCTACGTGTAATATGCCATGAGGGGTTTGAGAAAATGGTCTTACAAGATCCTCTTCATAGGACTTGAATGGATGTTTCTTAAATTTGTACCTAGGTCGATCTACAACATCGAAAATAACAAGTGCATCCATAGATAGATGATGTAAATACCTTTCTTCCAATGAATTCTAAGTTTTGCTCCAATCGATCATGCTTGACAATTGTAGAATAGACTGAGTTCCTTCACTCTTTGATCTCCTTATGTCACTCTTCATCAAATTGTAAAGAAATATGTCATCGAATGGTGCTTTATACAAGTTTAAGTCATAAATTTCACTTTACTCAATACTATCTAGTTGGCTGTAAATCTCGTGATCACAATATATGCATTCACTGATGTTTCACTCTTAGATGTATATTTCATGATGTTGGCCAAGTTCATACCTAAGCTTGCTCAAGCTCAATCCACAAATTTTAGGGTAGGATATATTCTTTTGATGTCTATATCCAATGCTCTCCCTAAGGCCATGATCGGCCAATTAGGTTGATTCTACTTTGCTACCATCTGGCGAAGATCCAGTAGTGTCTATTGTCTCTCCCTGAACTAGTGTCTCACTAGTTTCCTTGATCTTGCAAATCTTACCACTAATATTATCTTCTTCTTTCTTAAAACAACTGTTAAAATCATTCTTCAAATCTGCAACACTCTTGCCAATATCATTTTCATTCTTTTGTGAATTTATAGGAGGTGGTACTCTTTTTTTGTCTGCTCTATTATACCTATAGAAATTTTCTATATGTCCTGGATTATTGCATTTGTAACATATAGGAGGTCTTATTTCTTGATTTAATTGAAGCTTAGAGTACTTCACAATGTTTTCAAAATTATGGCATTTGTAGCATGTAGGTTTAACTGTAGGTTCTCTTCCATTGTCTTGTTTGTATCCAAGTTTATTAGGTTTCCTACATACTACTTTGTTGTGCCCATATCCATTGCAATTAAAACAATAACTAGAAAAAGGTCTAAAAGGGGCATTACCTCTGAAGTCTCTCTTCATGTGTCCAGATTTGTTGCAACACAAGCATCTACCTTTGAAGGGTCTGATCTTCTCTCTAGGTTCTTCAATAGAAGGTTTCTCAGCAACAATCTTATCATTAGATTTCTCTTCCTGATTCTTTGAACATTCAGCTTCATTAAATCCAATACCAATCATATCACCTTTGGGTTTCTGTGTCTCTCTTTGTTCATCGATCAAATCACTACTGGCGTAAAGTTTCTGAATGTGTTTCTTTGCTTTAACAAGTTCACCTTTTATGATATGATTGTATTTCTCTAGTTCTAGATACTTGTTCTTGTAGTTTTCAGCCTCATTCTTCATTTGATCTAATGCACTATTTAAAGCTTCTTCAACTTTCTTCTTAGCATCCTTTTGTATCTATATTTCTTTAGTCATAGTCTCATTCTCAAGTTTTAGAGTTTCATTTTCTTCTTTCAGTTGGCTCACCCGATCTGAATTGTCTTCATATGAATCCTCTTTTATCTGAACCATAAGATCTTATCTTTGACTTCTGGAAAGCTCAAGTTGTTAGACTTTTGCTTTGTCAAGGTCTTCAAGTGCTGCATCAAAGTTTTCTTGCAAACTGTCCAAATCCATTCTGATCTCCTTCAAGTTGTTAGACTTTCTCTCTAAGGACCAAAGGCTTTCATACCAATTGTTAGGATTGGATAATACTGAGAGGGGGCTGAATTATTATTAATGAAATTAATTAAATTCTTCAACCGTTTAAACATTAACCATAAACTTGCAGTAATGAAAATAACATAAGTAAATGACACAGAACTCATAACACCATATTTTGTTATTGAGAAAACCCTGACCAAGGGAGAACCCTAGTGGGGATGATACCCAGAAGCATGCACTAAAGTATAGTGTCCCTATTCGGAGAACTAGCCCTATTAGGAGATGAATATTACATAGTACATTTCCTTGTTAAAGGAATTACAACCCTATTAAAGGTTCACAACACCCTATTAGGGGCCAACTAAGCATACATCTCTACAATAAAATTCTGTCACAAAATGTTCTCAGTAATGAAAAATAACAAGCATCTATAATGCTTAGATGGTTCCTATTTATAACTCATCTTGATGATCTCTGTCATCTTCTTCTTTGCAATTTGCATCTTCCACACAACATACTATGTAATCCACACACACTTTTTCTTTCACAAAAAGATCTTACATAAATATATTTTTCTTTGACCAAGTCGGCTCTCAATGCAGATATTACATAGTCGGCTTCTAATACAAAATAAAATTAATAATGTAAACATTAAATGCATAGTTGGTGTTCTTGCATTGTCAAAGTATAGGTGATCATGAACCATAATCAAACACGGATTTCTAGGAGTCCATGTCATACTCCCTTAATCATCGCTACTATCCAACTTCTCCATATCGCTGCTCTGATGCAGTCTGTCTGGCTTCAATTCTTTCTAACTTGGCGTAGACATTACCAAACTAAATGAATCTTAGGTAGAGGTCACACATACCCATACTATCTTCCTCTAATCATGCATGTCATAGCTCATCGATCTCCATCTTTGATATCCAAAATACTTTGGTATCTCTGCTTCTATACTTAATTGATTTCTGAATCAAAAAAAACTTATCTTAATAGGAATCGATCTGTAACCCAGATGTCTTTCCATAAATGACATCTAAAAAGTGAATCACATTACATAAAATTGATCACTTGCCAAAAATGTCTACATCTAAAGGATATCCCTTCCTAATCTAGGATCTATCTATAAAGAAGCTCTCCCACCCTGAGCAAAATTTCAACAAGGAAAGGTTTTGAAAGGTCTAAAATCACAAGAATCCCATTGAACGAGGTGTGGGAGAAGAGACTAGCATTGGAGTTGACCATGATAAAATGACTTATTAGGTTTCTAATAGACTAATATGCAACATTGCATCAAAAGTTTAGAGGGAGATGTGGAAGCCTAATTTGGGTGGGGATAAACTCAATAACATCCATAGGGGGTTGAAGGAGGGCATCCAAGGAGGGATAGATAAGATATGTGAATCCCACCACCAAATACTCAAAGAAAAAGTAGCATCTCTATCATCTACAATGTCAAAGGAACTTACAAAAACCATGAGCACAAGGATGAATTTCTACATAACCAGCACTGAGTAGGTTCTAATGATCTCATACCTAGGAATGCAAAGTAAGAAGAGATGACCACAAGTTGTTGAATCTACTGAAAATAAAAGACTTCTAAAAATTATTGATTCTCTCTTGACACCTCCTTGCCAACGACAACCTCTAAAATATAGGAAGTGTATGGGAAATATTTCTAAGGTTTAGCTAGGGAGTCCTTATAGGGCTTCCAGAGAAAGTATGCAAACAAGATTTATCAAACATTGGATAGAAGCATTTACCTCATAAGAAACTTGGCAAGTTTTCTATAAGGGACATGACACAGGGTTAAAAATATGAATAACTAGATTGCAATTAGGAGAGTCTAGAGATAGAGAACCTTACTAGAGAAGTGGATACACCAAGTCTCCAATGGCAAGTTACAAGAATTTGAAAATGGGTGATGAGATAAAACACATGAGTGCATTATGGGGACAAAATAACACCATCTATATTATTATTTTGTTTTCTTTTCATTTCTGGGGTTGCATAAGTGATAGTATGTAATTTTTCATCAATGTATATTCTTTTTAGATCTAGGATTAAGTTAAAATGGAATATTTTAATAAATATTGAAGTTTAGTGATAGTTGGAAAAGACTTTGTATGGGATCTCTAGTATGAATGTTTAAAAAATTATCATAATTGTTCTCTTCTTTCCTTCACGTGTTACTCTTATTTTCTTAGTTGCCCCTATCATCGTTTCATGTAATTTTTATTTTCATGTTTTTCTCTTGTGTCTAGTTTTATTTTTAATTTTTTTCCCTCTCCTTTGTTTTAAAAAAAAATGGACAAAATATTATGAGATTGTTTACTTCTAAGTCAAGCAGTCTCAATGTTTTCAAAGGTACCTTAGTAGTTTAATTGTGGCCAATGTGATGATTCTCAAAGATATTGACATTAATGGACATTAATAAAGGCCTTGTTCAAGGATTGCATAACTATCCTCCAAAATCCTTCAAAGAAACCATAGTAAGACGAGTTTTCTATAATGGTTTAGGATGAAAAGCCAAACAAGATCAAGCATAAGAAAATGACCACTAATGTAAAATACCTTCTACTCTTGTCTTGGGTCCTAATGAACATATAATTATTATTTAATAAAAGAAACAAAATATATCAAAACCTCCTGGGAATATTTGTCTCTTATAAGATGTGAATCTTCCTACTTGCTAACTCTTAAGTAACTAGGTCATCTTCATCCAGATGGAAAAATCTAAGTTTGCATGGTAGATTCTATAGAATGTTGAAAAATGGGCTTCTTTTTTATTAGTTTGAATTGTAACAATATGCCAAAAAATTCCTTTTAAAGAGAGTTAGTATTTTTTTATTTTATTTTTAAGAAAAAGGCCTCAATTCCTTAAAAAACTAAAGAGTTCAAAGATATAAAAAAGGATAAATAATAAAGAATAGAATAAAAATCACTATAAAAGACTAACTAGTAGAACCACCTACGACAAACCATCAACAAAGGATGAGAGACAATATATTAGTAGCTTAGGAATAACAAAAAAATGTAACACTGAAGATAACTAATTATAAAGATCTTACCCTATGATGAGTGAACAGGGTCTCCCGTTTCTTACGCATACTCTTCAATCTGTCTTGATAGTTGACAATTCCTATGTTTCTATGTGTCTCATTCCATTTTTTCTTTTTTGTTGTGTTTAACTTTTCTTCCTCCTAGATAAATTTACAGTTTTTGAGCTCACCTTTGAGTATGACAGTGCTTAAGCTAATGTCCCTCTGTTGGCATAATTGTACACACGGTATTACATTGTCTTATTGTTATAGTTGTTCTTAGCTGGTAACTATCCAGCTATATATCAGTTGGTAACTGTCCAAGCAAACAAATGGCGCATTGTATAAAAACATTCTCTACTATGATGAATATACACTGAGCTTTTATCATTTTTCTCTGACATTTGGTATCGGAGTAGGAAATGAATTCGGTCTGGTCTTGATGTTGCAGTGATAGGCAATTTTCTGATTGGAGGAGATGTTGTTCCAAGAGGCTCGTAGATCATAGACACTAAATTCTTTGACAGAATGCCAAAATAAAGATGTCATCTCATGGAACGTGTTGCTTGGCAATGAAGTATTTGATAGAATGCCACAAGAGATATCATCTTAAGGGAGAAGATTTAGTTGTTAGTTTTTGAGCGGAGGATGAATGTGTAAGACATGCGCATAGATGTGTAGATGAAAATAATCAATTCTCTTCCACAATGGAAGATGATTTCCGACTGTGCAAAAGAATTATGATGATGGCGAACATTAAAGGAATGCATGAGGAAATTGAAAGACATTGGGGTGAATGATGCAATAAAGCTAAATAGATGAAATCTAAAATTGCAAAGTATCACTTCATTTTGTTAGTTCTTTGTAATCTCATGGTAAGTGTTTATGGAGGTTACAAGAAGTTACTGAAGAGTCCCTCAAATTTTCCTAATTTTGTTTTTGTGAGTGATTGAAATACTGTTCTAAGGGCATATGGTCATTTACAGAAATAAAGTCCTTACCTTTGTGATCAATTGTGTATCTGTTTGTATGGGCCTGATTCAAATGGTTTTTTGGTTGATATATATGATAGATTAAATGACTTAGAGAAATTGATCGTAAATATGAAGATAGATAAAGTCTTTGGCATGATTCCAATTCATGTGTATGAAATTGCCACAATTTGTTCAGTGTTTTATAGAGAAGAAGTTGGTAAATTTTATCTCCTAGTTAATAGATCTAGTCCTTGTATCATTCAAGGGTCATGTGTTAGTGAGGTAACACGTTTCAAGCGCTATGGTATAAATATAACTTAGGTAACAAAGGATGACATGTTTTCAATAAGTGGAATAGAGTTTATAGAATGTGTGCATATCGATTATACAAGCCATCATATTGAGAAGCTTCGTGATGTTATACCTCTGCCTTTACAAGTTATGCATATGGGGATGAAAGTTTTGAAAATGGTTCTAGCAAGGATTGAATTCAAAATCTATGTCATGGGGATCCATGTTAATGTCACGGATCTTGCAAAATAACCTATTCAAAAGCCTCTTAGAGGTTATATTACTTCCTCGAGTGCTATTTTTGGAGCATAAAATGTAACAACTTCACATTTGGAGGCTGGTGGCACCAAAGGATGGAGAAACTTCCATCATCTCAAGTCAGCTTCTCGCTTTGGGATGGTGCTCTGCATGAGAAGCATTTTTAACAGTTTTGGCTTTTTATTTTTGTTTTGTTTTCTAATGCTCATAAGTTGGAAGAATGCATGTCTTGTGAAGACTCCTTTTGGAGATAGGTTTGAGACTTGGTACTACGCTCAATATGGATTCTTGTCGAGTGAGCTTCAAAGTATATGATCGAGAATTATACGCTTTCATTGTCCCTATACAATGGTAGAGATCTATCACATCTCTTAGGGATCAATGTTGAATAATTCAAGACTCTGTAATTTGAGAGTTTGGAACTAAGGGCTTAAGAACACAGCTTGAAGCTACACCTCTTCGAGGGTCAAGAGATAGCTTGATGGAGCCTTGATTGGTTTAGGATTTGCTACTTTAAAAGAAGGTTTTCTACAAAAATGTATTCAAATAATGTAGTCAGCATATGTTTTTTTATGTAAGCCTTAAGGGGGGTCCCTAGAGCAAGATTTTTTCTTTTAATGTTTCTAGGATCAATTTAATAAGAAAGGGAATGTTGGTGTAATTGTACACATGGTATTACATTATCTTGTTGTTATAGTTGTTCTTAGTTGGTAACTATCCAACTGTATATCGGTTGGTAACTATCCAACCAAACAACTAGGGCATTGTATAAAACCATTCTCTACTAAGATGAATATACAACAAGCTTTTATCATTTTTCATTGACAACCTCATCATATCATTAATGACTTTAACCAACTCATTCATTGTGTGGCCTGCATTATTAATCATATTATGAAAGTTAAACATCCTACTTGTCTTTGGAACTTGTGCCTCATCATATCATCAACGACTTTAACCCGCTTATTCATTGCCTCTTCTATATTATTTATCATATTATAAAAGTTACACCAAAGTAAGTTATTCTTATCTTTGCAACTTCCATAAACATGTTCTTTATCAACTAGACCTACACATGTTCTTTATCAACTAGATCGTCAATTGTTTACAACTTGCTGAAAAAATTTGCTTTCTTTCCAAACATGTCAACAATATTATCCTTTGATTCGATTCTTCACTAACTGTCTCTCTCATTTCTTCACATAGACATCGTTATCCATACTTGTGTCCCCATTAACATCCTCCTTTGTCCTTAATAGTACTAACCAAAATTGAACTTGATCTTCAAGATAGCATCCCCACCATTCTACATATCGCATCAATAGGTTTGCCAAATGAGAAGACCTTCTAGCACTAACATTTCTACCATAGAGCTTATCAGGATAGTCATCCTTTTCCTTGCAAACGTGAAGAAGAAAATCCACATCAACATCAATAGTTGCACCACTAAATTTTTTATCAGGATAGTCATCATTTTCCTTGCAAACGTGAAGAAGAAAATCCACAACAACGTCAATAGTTACACTACTAAATTTTTCGTAAAAAATTACCCTTGGAAGGAGATCCTAGGATCGCATCATCGTTCTTGAGAGAAAAATTTCTTCGAGGGTATCAACGTTTCCCTTATTGCCCTTTTTGCATTGTATACCTCGGATGAGTGTCCCCGGCAGGGGATTCTCATCCCATGTTCAGATGTATTGAAAAACAGCTTAAACCCATACCGATTCGCTTACGCAGCATTTATGCTCTTCTTGTCATTTCATCTCCTTTGGATTGAAGCGTTGCGGGAACCTTCGTATCTGAATGGGAAATCATGTTTCTTTTTCAACAACACGAAGAACATATTGGCGTCGGTACTCTTTGTCGGATAGCCTTTGTTCCTGAGGACAGCTAATGGTTGTCTGCCACCAGTTATTCATATTATGATATGGCAGAGTAACAAACACTCAATCCCTTTTTCCTGAAGCATGTTACACGTTTCAAGATTGATTCTTAAAAGTTGATCTAATTAAAAAGGAATTAAGTAGCAGATGTGTTTGGAAAACTTTGAAAGGATTTGTCAATAATAAATTAAAGATTAACTTTGAATGTATATGAACATTATTATATCTTAAAGTATATAATTATATAATTCATAAACTTTTTTTTATATTGAAGTCTAACCATTAACAGCATAAGTATAGATAATCAAGTACAAAAGCAATTGAATTCTCATAGTACTACTCATATTCTTTCCAAGACTAAAACAAGGGAAACTATCTAATTTGGATGTCTTGGAATTTGATATAGAATTTAGGAATAGTACAAACTTGTAATAATGAGTGAAACCAGAATTAGTACTAGAACTAATTTTGTTATTGCTTGTAAAGGGAAAAAGGGCTTGGATCCATTCTTCTATTCTAATTCCCAAATTGTGAATATTTTATCTTAGCACTACAAATAGATGTCTATTCACATTTGTATTTATTATTCGAAATAGAAAGAGGCTGCAAGGAATATCAAGACATCCTCAACAATGACCAAATTCTGGGGTAAACTTACTACCGATTAATATCTTAATGACCATTTATATTCTATGTTATTCTCAAATTTTATGACATACCATAGTTAAAAATGAATAATCATTTACTACAGATGTAAATAAACATAATCTTCTTTAAAAGACCATTAATATTTTATTATATTTTAGAAAAGAAGGAGGCCATATGGCACTAAAATTTTAAGTCCAATGACTGACATTCCTAAAAGAGTGAATGACATTGAACCTTAAAATTCATTTTATTCCTAATTGGGGAGAGTATTTTGTGTCCTTGCATCCCTTATCTAAGAATGTAGGCAAAAATTCTACCTCGCATATAACCAAAATGTTCTTGATGTTTAGATGTCCATACATCACTATTTCTATCACTTGTGGATGATTTGCATTATCTTTTTTTGGAGAGAAGTGTTGTCTGGCAAGATTTTCTCCTTTTCTCATTTTGTGAGAGATTAATTGTATGACTAGTTGTGCATGTGAGTCTTACATCGCTTAGTTTTTGGGACTCATATTGCATTTTTATTTACTTTCAAGGATGACTTACATAATAATTTTACTCTCTAGGTTTCACTTAAGGGAGGCCCCCGATGTGAATAGGGTTATTTCCTATCTACTTAATAGTGGGAACCTATCGACATATTAACCTAGGATCAAGTTAGTTATTCTTATACCCTAGGTCCCATTCTAAATGTTCCCTACAAAGGATGGTGAGGGGGAGGGGAGATGGGAGGGGTAGGGAGAAGACTTTTTTTTCTAATCTCTTAGGGCTCCATATAGAAAATTTTTCAAATTTAACATAACTTGGACATGCAAAGTCATTTTTTTTGCAAACGAGATATTGTTAGAAACTTGGTTTCACTAAGTTTGTGAAAAATTAGGTTTTTCTCTTAATTTTTCTTGTTTGATGCAATTTATTTTATCAATTGAAGTTAGATCACGATTTTGGACTCCTAAACTAATAAGTTTTTGTCATGATCCTTTTTTTTTTATTCTTGTGGCATTAGAATGATATTTACTAGTGTTATCATTATGTCCATGTAATTTTATAGATATTATCCCAGCTATTATTTATTTTCATATATCACCTGATGGATTCCTAATCTGTGACATGCATATATTGTCACTTGAAGAGCTGTTATTTTGATCGTTCTATTGGATTGAGTGTTCAACTTTTTCTTTAACACCATGACTAACTTTGATTTTTAATTTAATTCCTGTGAGACTCCCTACTCAATATTTCTCAAGAGTTCTCAATTTTTTTTTGTATGGATGTATCTAATCCTTTGATTGCCAAGGTTGAGAGTTCCAATGTTTACTCCACAATGTGTTTCTAGTGTCATCTACATTAGATTTTTACATTATGAGAGGTCACGTCTCATGTAATAATCATCCGTATGAATGAATATTGATTGAAATCATAATGGATCTATTTGTATTTTAGATTTGTGAAGGAGGGCATACATATTTTAGGGGTTATCTCTCCTCTTGGATGATAAATTTTGTTATCATATTCATCTTTAGGGCTTCTTCTATATCAATGTCTAAATAGTTCCATGTGTGTCACCCTATTAAATGCTTGGTCTTGTACATAACTGAATTATCACATCATATACATTGACAAGGAGAAAGAGGAGCATTTCCTAAAGACATCATCAACATTGTTGCATTCATCCTTGGTTTTGTTTCTTTCACATTGAGACAAGTTGTTTATATGCAAGTCATCACGTTTTCAAACATTTAGCATTGTAGACAGAGATTAATCATTTTGGGGGTCCATAGTCTTTCTCTTACCATCTTATCAAGTGTTATCATTTATATATTTATTATGTGTATATTTCTTGGGGTTACTAATAATGAGAACTCCATACATCACTTCATGTATCACTTTTACATGATTTCCATTATCTTATTTTGGAGAGAATTTTTGTCCCTATAAGGTTCTCTCATTTTCTCCATTTCTAAGAGATTAGTTACATAATTAGGTTTGCATGGTTACCTAACATGAAATAATTCTTGAGATCCATAATGCATTTTCATTTAGTATTGGATTATTTGTATAATAATTTCACTCCCTATTTTTCTATTTAGGTTTGTTAATATGGATGACATTATTTCCTCTCTAGTTATTAGTGGGAAATTATTCACATGTTAGCTAAGAAGAATAGTAGTTACCCCTATATCGTAAGTGTAATTCTAGGAATTCCTTCTAATAGAATTTAGAGTATTTAGGAACAAATCCAATGAAGGAATTATACCTCACTAAATTAATGGGGGGAGATAGAAGAATCAAACCAGAATTTTGTGCCCTAGAAGAGATGAACTTTGTACAGTTCGCATTATCTCTAGTTGTTGTTGAAGAATATTGGATAAGATATATATCGATTAGAATTCATGGTGAATTCATGTTCTTAAGCCATCCCATGAATATTATAACAGAAATAATAGAGAAAGTCATAGGTTTGTGGTCCACGGGACAGATTCCTACTCTGAAAAGTTTTTAAAATTTACATAGTACAAGATGCCATAGGTTCAATAGATGACAAAAGATGGATGACAATCAGAAAGATAAAAGATGATGATGTGAGGTTGTCATTGGTTACAAGATATACCACTCCAGGAGGGAAAACTTTGTCTCAGAAACAACCATTTACACTATATATTAGATGTTAAGAGAAAGGAAAGAATACGACCTTTGTAAAGTCTTGAGAAGACAGTTGATGAAGAGAATTACTAAGATGAAAAAGGAAAAGAAGAAGGTATTTAAGTTAGGTACACTTATATTTTGTAAATTCTTGTAATTTCTAAAAGATTTTACAAGGGTGGGTCTTACTAATTGGTCTATTAATGGTCTGCTAGCTTTTCAAATTAGAGAAATGATGAGTAGAATGACTAATGAGATGAGAACCACATATCTTTTGGGGTATTTCAGAACTTTCAAAAGAAAATGCATAAAATAGAAATAATTCCCAAAACTAGTGTTGAAAAATATGAGGATATATTATTTATGGTGAACACTATTGAATTCCTAATGAAGGTTGTTGAACCTAGAAATTCTTGGGTGATCTCAATGGGTTAAGAGGTGGACGAAAAAATTATGGACCTACGTGAAAGAGAATTACTAAGCAAGCCCAAGGATTCAAACAAACCAAGATTTGGAACTTACAATCATAAAGGACTCAAGGTGCATATAGAGATGAGAGCACCTGAAATTACAAGAAGCGTAAAGAAGAAAGTTGACATAGTAAAAGAATTTCTTTGATTTCATACTTAGGAGTTTGTAGAAGAAAATACGCCAATTAAAGTGGGTGAATCAAGTTCTTCCAAAATTCAATCTACAAGCAGGCAGACATGAAGTGCAAAAATGTCCAAACCACAAATATCCACTCCATCAAGAGAGGTGAAGAGGAAGGAAATAGAAAATAAAAGTGGTGAAGAAAAGAACGAAGCGTCAAAAAGACAACAGTGAGAGAAGACGAAAAGGGAATAAGAAGAGACTCTTATTGAGGATGATGATGAAAGGATAGCCTCTAATGAGGATGTAAGACATGTCAAGAAGTACATAAAAAATGAAACATCCAAACCTACAAAGAAAGTATCTTCTAGTACAACTCAACAAGTAAGTAAAGAAACTAAGATAGAATCTAATAAGCTAGGTATGTATGTTAATAGCATGGTAATGTTTATTACTACTAATGGTGACCTAAGACCAGTAATTAAATTATTTGATAAGTTAGAAATTGATGGGAAGAGAGTAATTCAAGAGGTTGTTGTCAAATATATGTACAAGTTTACATAGGCTTTGACTAAGATTGCATAAGAACTTCTAAAGTCTCTATATGATATTCTAGATGAGAAAAAGAATACAACAAACAATAAGGATAGAGAACTAGGGGAACAAGCTATAATTGAAATTTATCCAATAATATTAGTTTAGGAGATGAACGAATTAATGAAAAAGGAAGAACCATTATTTAGAAGAAAAAGAAGAACAAATTGGATAATGGCTAGTGAAATAGAAGATGTAGTGAAAGAGACTAAAAATGTAATGCACAAAATATTAATAAAAGAGAATTGAAAAATGCTCACTGAATTCCGAAAGGGAAGTAGATGTAAACAAACTGAGTCACCAAGCATGCAAATACAAATTGGTGTTAGTGTGCAAGATGTTTTAGATTTAGAACAATTCACTAGTACATGTACGATGAAAATTCCAAAGATAGTCACAATACAAATAAATGTGATTGATCATGCCATAGATCATGACATATTACCCAAATAGGTCACAGTGGACACCAAAGGGAAAGGTATAGTAACAGGTACTAGAGAATGCATCACACATTGTACAAACTATGATAGATAAGGAAAGGGCTGATATAATAGAGGTGTATCCTCTAAATCTCATGTTTCTTTCTCAAGCTAGAGAACACAACGAGCCAGAGATGAACAAATAACAAGTAAAAAGGAGTTGAAGAAAATGAGGACAAGAGACAATGTTCATGCAGTGCAAGAACTCATGTCTAATGAGACATCCAAGATAGATACTGAACTAGTTTAAGAACCAATAAATTTATCTTCTCTATCCCTTGTTCAGAAGATAAAATTAGAAGAAGTGGCACAATATCAAGTCAGGGAAGAGATTCTTAAGAATCACATTGAATACAGTAAGCTCTTGGAGGAGGTGTCCAAATTTTTGGAAACGTTGATGGTAAATTATGTCAAAGATGATTCACTAACTCCATTAGACAAAGTCAGAATTATTTTGAATGTAGTGAAAAGTAAATTCACATCACCTTAACATGCTCCAGAGGTAAAGGAAAAGAGAGAGGCCAATACTAAAAATTTGGAGGAGTTAAATTTAATACTTGGATAGGGTAGATCACTATTGGACAACAAAATTAAGGAGATTCAGAGCACACTTAACAAAGGTGTCAATTTTTATAAGTCTTGTATGTTGATGAAGAAGTTTGTAGCGGGAATAGAGAATAAATTCAAGAGAATGAATAGAGAATAGAGTAGATAAAACAATCATTTGATTCTTTCAATGCTTCTAGATTATAATTTGAGGGTCAAGTAAGCTCTTCACTTGACAGGATCCAAAACTTGGAGGAGAAGGACAAGGTGAATGAAAAAGTCTGGATCCTATTCCTCAAAATTTGGAGTTGTGAAATGAGACATTTGAGATGACATTCTACCTGTTATAGAACACACAGGGTAAAAGTACAAACCCGTGTCACACTTTTACAAAGGAAGAGGACCATGACATGCAAAATAGTTAAACTTTAACGACATATAAGTGGCACTTGTGTTTAGAATTTGAAAATAATGTAAGCTAATGAAATGTGTAAAATTAGATGTAGTTTATGCCTTTATTTTTTATAATTTTTTTTGAATAAGAATTGATATAGTTTTTTAATTTTTGAAGTCCATTTTTTAATTGTTGAAAATGCTAAAAATCGAGGGTGTAGTTCCCACCAATAAAATATATGTAAATAATCTTTTTTTTCCTCCAATTTCAGAATATGTTTTAGATGACATGTACAACTAGTGTAGAAAAAAAGAAAGATTGGTTTTCGGTATATATTTTGTCTGTTAAAACTATTCAAAGTAGGGGTTACCTGAAATTAACTATTTTTGTCTCCCACCTTATTTTCCCTATAAAATCTACACTAAATACAAAACAAATTATATATTCTTAAAGATGACTCTCTCCTCTAGTGTTAGATATAAGTTTTAAATTCTCCAACATGATTTGCTATTTTTTTTTCTTTTTTTGAACGAGCATGTTCTTCAATGTTAAAATATCTACTTGGAGTTTTTTTTAACTTATAATATATTATATGTAAACAAAAGACTATAAAAATTATATGTCCATAATCTATCCTCTGAGATCTACAAAAGGGTATTTTTAGATTTTAAAAAAAAAATCAGTTTCAATGGACAATTAAGCCCCAAAAGTGACGTGTTACCCATTTTCCCTTTTTTTCTTATTTAGCTGCCACATAAGTAGTTTCGGCCGAAATAGTTCTGGTCAAAACTGGTTCGGTCAAAACTATTTTGGCCGAAACTAAGGCCGACCAAACATGGTCCCATGGATGAACATCACCCTCAAAGCTCATATATATATCAACATTTTTTTTTTCAAATTTAATTACAATTATCAATTATTCCGACTTAGAAAATGTTTTTTTAATAAAATCCTTTTTTAAATTGTTTTAAAGGCATATTTTTGGGCATGAAAGGGAAACTCCGAATTAAGATTATCAAGGAGGTTTGTATTATTTGCAAGTTTTTTTTTTTTAGTTTCTTGATACTTTTTTGTGTTTTTAATTAAAGCATTGTTCAATATTAAATTATGAACTTATCAATATTATTTTTTATTTTTTTATCAAGAGTATATGGTTTTTTGTATTGCAGGTGAATCGAAGCTCTCAATTTGAACAATTTGTGCAATGGAGAATAAAAGGAACAAAATAATAAAATATGATCGAATAAGGGATGAGAAAATGAAAGGTCATACAAAATATAATGAAGATGAACTTGTTGAAGTCCAAGAAGATTAAATGAAGTGAATTTCCCTACCTTGAGTTTATAATCAGGTTTCGTACTAAAATTTATCCATGAAAGGAAACTAAGTGTGCGGAAGATAGTTCCCTACACTAAACTCTCGAGAAGAGGATCGTTCAAATTCAGATTTAACCCTTATCAATTACAAAATGATAATACAATAACATGTATACATAGAAAAATGATAATGATACAATGATTTACCCTGGGGAAAACCTTTCAGTAAAAAACCCCAGCACTCCAAAACCTTCACAATGTATTAATCAAAACTATTGTTGTTTACAATACACTTGCAATGCAAGTTCTTTCAGGAGATAATCGACACTTGAAGATAGATCCAGCAACATAGCAACATTCCAACAATACACTAGCTTCATTTTGTGATTTGCAACCCAGAAATGCTTATTTCATGCACTTCCCTTTTTAGGGCAGCTTCCAAAGATAACCGTATTAGGGTTTTACCATTCTCTAGAAAAATAGGAACCCCATGCATTGCAGAAGAGTGTATAGTACTCAACATAATCAGCTACCACATGTCTTGCATGTCTTCACCTATCATTGAATCTTTCACAATTAGCTCTTACAAATATTAATGACCGTCATAGGAATCCATCATAACCCTTTCAGTCATGATTACCTTACACATTGTCCAAAGTGCCGACATTTGTAAAATAACCTCTACCACAAAAAAAGATGCCTAGATCCACCTAGACCAAGTTTGATCATCCTTGTCATCTTCCAAGTGGAGTGAAAACACAACATGTTCACTCAACTAAATGACAGAATGGATATCAAACTTAAATACATTATTTGAAAATAATTAATTACAAAACAAATAATATCAAATGTAAGGAAATATACAAGGTTGAGACACCTTATTCCTAACATTCTCCCACTTGTCAAACACCTTGTAAGAGCCAAAGGAAATAACAGGATTTAACTACTATAGGCCTAGATGCCCATAGACTCCGAACACCATCTAAACTTGTTTGTACCCACAGGTTTTGTCAATGCATCCACAATATTCTTTATTATATCTACCTTCTCCAAAATTACCTTTCCATCCTCTACCATATCTCTCACAATGTGAAACCACACATCAATGTGCTTGGTTCTGGCATGGAAAGTTGGATTCTTTGCAAGGAAAATAACACTCTAACTATCGTACCAAATTGTAATCTGTCCCGCATCAACACCAACATCTGAACACAGTCTCCTAAGCCAAATGGCTTCCTTACAAGCATGAGTAGCTACCATGTACTTTACTTCTGTCATGGACAAAGCAACCACAGGTTGATGCTTAGTCATCCAACTGATGGCAACAACAAACATAGTGAACACATAGGCACTGGTGGATCTCCTGCTGTCAATGTCACCTGCCCAATCAGAATCCACAAACCCACAAATACAAACTGAATGCGGAGCTCTAGAAGAGTTTCCATGATAGCATATGGAATACTCTAATGTACCCTTCAAATATTTGAACACTCTCTTAACTGCATCCCAATGTACCCGTCTAGGTTTAACCATAAACCGACTCAGGACTCCTAGTGCTTGGGCAATGTCTGGTCTAGTACAGACCATAGCATACATAAGGCTGCCAACTGCACTCGCATAAGGTACTTTGCTCATGTCCTCCACCTCACTAGGAGATTTTGGACAATCACCCATAGATAACTTTGTTCCCATAGAAATAGGAACACACAATGGTTTGCAATCTACCATGCTAAACCTATCCAACACAGACTTCACATACTTACTCTGACTCAACCAAAATTTTATGTTAGATCTATCTCTGCTAATTTCTATTCGCAAAATATACCTGGCTGCCCCTAGATCATTCATCTCAAACTGTGCTGACAACTGAGACTTCAAATCAGAAATCATACCCATACCCTTCCCAATCAACAACATATCATCAACATATAATGTAATAATAAGAAGGTGATCATTGTCAACTTTGAAATAAACACAATGATCTGATTTTGATCTCAGAAAAGCAATCGACAACACAAAGGCATCAAATTTAAGATGCCACATCCTAGGAGATTGTTTCAAACCGTATAGAGACTTCTTTCATCTGCAAACCAAAGACTCTTTACCTTTCTGAATATAGTGCTCAGGCTGTAATATATAGATCTCTTCCTACAAATCACCATGAAGGAAATTTTTCTTCACATCCATCTGTTCTACCTCTAAATCATATGATGCTACTAGAGATAACAGAAATCTAATGGATGTAAGCTTTGCAATAAGAGAGAATATTTCACCATAATCAATTCCCTCCACCTGTGAATACCCCTTTGCAACCAATATGGCCTTGTACCTCTCAACACCGCTATCTACACAAAATTTCTTCTTAAACACCCATTTTCTTCCAACAGGTTTTCGTCCTTTAGGCAAAGGTACTAGGTCCCAAGTTTTGTTTTTCTCCAATGAAGCCATCTCATCATCCATGGCCTTAATCTAGGAACCTGCATCTTCCATACCTATAGCCTCTTTCACAGATCTAGGCTCATTAGTGTTTGTAATCAAGGCATAAGCATAACTGGAATCTAACATAGAAAATCCAAACCTCTCTGGTTGCTTTCTTTCTCTCGTGGATCTCCTCAAGGGATGAGGTTGAGGTTTTTCTACCTCTTATTCTAAATTTTTAGAGCTACTATATCTCTCTTCATCATCAGATCCATCATGGTCTCTCTGTTCAGTCTTCTCAGGGGTAGGAGGCAACTAAACAACATTTTCTTTCATTTCTTTTTCATCTGGCTGTAGCACAATAGAAGAAGGTGTTAGCTCTCTAAAAATAAAATTTATGCTATACAACACCTTACCAATCACAGGATCCCAAAGCTTGTATCCTTTCACACCAACACTGTAGCTAATGAAGATACATTTTACAGCCTTGTTTTCCAACTTAGATCTTCTCTCCTTAGGCACATGTGCATAAGCTTCACAACCAAAAACACGAAGATGTCTAACTGAAGACTTCTTACAAGACCACACCTCCATGGGTGTCTTACCAACAAGAGATAATGTAGGAGATCTGTTAACCAGATAGAAGGCAGTGGCCATAGCTTCAGCCCAAAACCTTTGTTCGAGGCCAGCTCCACTAAGCATACTCCTAGCCTTCTCCATCAGTGTCCTGTTCATTCTTTCTGCAACTCCATTTTGCTGTGGGGTATAAGGAGTTTTCTTATGCCTCTCGATCCCTCTTTCTTTACAGAACTATTCAAACTCTACCGAACAAAACTATCCACCATTGTCAATTCTCACACACTTAATTCTTTTACTAGTCTGATTCTCTATGAGAGCTTTAAATTCCTTGAATCGAAGTAAAACTTGTGTCTTTCTTTTAATGAAATAAATCCATGTCCTTCTACTGTAATCATCAATAAAAGATACAAAATATACATATTTGGAGAGTGAAGGAACTTTAACAAGACCAAACACATCTGAATGGATAAGATCAAAAATACTAGAAGACTTGTGATAACTGGAGTAAAACTTAACAGAATTTTGCTTACCATAAACACAGTGTTCACAAATGTCAAACTCAAGATTACAATCATTTATCCCCTCAATGAGGTTTTTTTTTTAAGGGTTCTGAGACCCTTCTCACCAATGTGGCCAAATCTCATATGCCACAACATTGTCTTTTCTGTAGGAAGTTTACCTTCCAAAGTGTTAGCACCCTTAGGTACACTTCTTGCACTACCATCAGAACCCATTACCACAGGCTTCTTCACTACTAGTTTAGATGGTGGAGATGAAATGACTACTGCTCTCTTCCTTGAGACAGAAGAACTATTGCACTGTGAAGTGCAAGCATCTAGCTGAAACAGGGTACCTCTCCTAGTGCCTTTCATGAGCACCATAGCTCCTATAATCATCTTGCATCCATCTTTCAAAAAAAAAAATTGCACACTTGCATCATTCAGCATACTTACAGATAATAGGTTTTGTGCCATACTTGCAATGTGCATTACCCTGTTGATCCCCTTTACTCATCAATCAGGGAATCTGATAGTGACTCTTCCTCATCCAACTATCTCTAGGTGAGAATCATCATCTAGGTACACCTTCCCACCATCGAACTCCTCATACTTTCAGAACCAACTTAGATGAGAGGTCATGTGAAAAGAAGCACCCGAGTCAATCAGTCACACATCATCAGATGCATGGGTGGCCAAGGCTATGAAAAAAGCATCGCCATCTTCTTGAGATTTATCAAAATCTGAATCTAGTCTTTTCTTCTTCTTTGGCTCTTTGCAGTCCTTACAGAAGTGCCCAGACTTACCACAGTTCCAACATGTTGCCTTAGACTTTCTAGGAGTCTTAGATTTCCCATGAGATTTGGATCTATCCTTTTTAGACTTCTTGTCATTTTTCTTTCCTCTGTCTTTGGATCTATCGTGAACAACAAGGGCTTCCTTGGTTGAATTAGAGGTCTTTCTTTGAATCTCCTTAGATAATAGCAAAGAAACCACATCATCCATTTGGAAAGTGACAATAGTACTCCCAAGGGCCATCACAAGATGGTCCCATGAATCTGGCAAGGAACATAGCAGTGTCATACATCGATCCTCCTCCTCCAACTTGACACCAGTTGATGTCAACTCTAAAATTAACATGTTAAATGCGTTCAGGTGATCTGCAATGGATCCTTCTTTCTCCATTCTCAGAGAATACAACTTCTTTCTCAGGAACAATATGTTCACCAAGGACTTGGTCTGATACATAGACCCAAGCCCTATTCACAATTTGTTTGTGGTCTTCTCCTTGAGAACATTCAGAAGAACACAATCTGCTAGACAAAGCCTAATGAGACCCTTAGCTTTTCAATCCTTGGGATCCCAATCTTCTTGAGGCATGTTTACTGGTTTGATATCATTTGCAACCACCTCCCATACATCACAGTCTGTAAGCATGTCTTCCATCTTGAGTTTCCACAACTCAAAGTTTGTGCCACTGAACTTTTCCACATCCATTCTACTGTATGAATAACTTGACATCTCCTCCTGCAATAAGGTTCTGAATACTCTGCAGCAATACTCACACTTAACTGGAGGTTAGCTCAAAAAACCCATACCCTAACAAATAGAACCAAAACTGGCCAAGCTCTGATACCAACAGAAAGGAAACTAAGTGTGCAAAAAATAGTTCCCTACGCTAAACTCCCGAGAAGAGGATCATGAAAATTCAGATTTAACCCTTATCAATTACAAAATGATAATACAATAACATGCATACATAGAAAAATTAGAATGACACAATGATTTACCCTGGGGAAAACCTTTTGGTAAAAAACCCCAGCACTCCAAAACCTACACAATGTATTAATCAAAACTATTGTTGTTTACAATACACTTGCAATGCAAGTTCTTTCAAGAGATAATCGACACTTGAAGACATATCCAGCAACATAACAACATTCCAACAATACACTAACTTCACTCTGCGATTTGTAACCCAGAAAAGCTTATATCATGTGCTTATCTTTTTAGGGAAACTTCCAAAGATAACCATATTAGGGTTTTACCATTCTCAAGAAAAATAGGAACACCACACATTGCAGAAGAGTGTACAATAATCAACATAATCAGTTGCCACATGTCTTGCATGTCTTCACCCATCATCAAATCTTTCACAATTATCTCTTAAAAATATTAATGACCGTCATAGGAATCCATCATAACCATTTCAGTCATGACTACCTTACACATTGTCCAAAGTGCCGACGCTTGGAAAATAACCTCTACCACAGAAAAGGATGCCTAGATCCACCTAGACCAAGTTTGATCATCCTTGTCATCTTCCAAGTGGAGTGAAAACACAACATGTTCACTCAACTAAATGAAAAAAACAGATATCAAACTTAAATACTTTATTTGCAAACAATTAATAAGAAAACAAATAATATGAAATGTAAGGAAATATACAAGGTTAAGACACCTTATTCCTAATAATCCACATATCCTGCATTTTTATGGTTCAAGATGGAAAACTAAACAGTTTCATGATTAAAAAAAAAAATTTCCACCTGTTTGTATTCTTTCATTTGTAGATTTCTCTGAGAACTATATATTCTCCCCTCAATTAGAGCTTCAAACTCAATATTATCATTTTGACCAAGTTGCAATATTTGTTCAAGTCACCTATAGACACGCATAATTTGATTTGGATGAGGTAGAAGGTACCAATCCAAATGAACACATTATCATCAAAGAGGTTCATTTATATATCAGCGATGATAAGGTTCATGATAGGAGCTATGTGGCTCATTGTTTTGCAATGTATTTTTAAGACATTGCTAATCGCGAGAAAAAAGGTTCACAACACTGGATTTGGTCTAATGGTTGTGCAGGTAAGTGTATGCACTTCAATTCATTTTCAAATTCTCATTGATTACTTGTTAATTTGTTATGTGATCATAATATTGCATATGTAAAAACTTAATCTTGCAAGACAATTTAAATCTGCAAAAGCCTTTAATTGGCTAGCTATCCAACATGCTAGATGCAATGTTAAGTTTCTATGGAACTTCTTTGAATGTGGACATCGACAAGGAGATCACGATGGAGCAGGAGTATGTGTAAAGCATTCACTTATCCAACATGAAATTGCAGGTACAAATGGTGTAAACAGGAGTTAAATATATATATCTAGATATTTCAAATAGAATAATTTAAACTTAGATGTATTTTCTTTAAACTGATAGTTCAAAAATTTATAGGTAACATGATAGAGAATTCAAAGAAAATTGTTGAATGGTGTCAAAATCATTTTTCTATTCAGGACACCAAATACAACAAACCTTATTTTTGGGAAGTGAAAGGTAATTTATAGTTTCTAGGAAAAATCTAAATTAAAATTTAATTTCGTGTTCATCTATGTTATCATAATTGTTGATCTAAATATGTACAACTTTCATTTCTTATTTGTAATAGATATAGACCGATCTAATCCTTACAATTGTCAAAGGATTGTTCGTATTAGAAGTTTACATCAATTGATGAGTACCGGACAACACAAGCCTCTATTGATTCAAGTAAGAGAAAAATCATGTTTCTTTGTTGATTTCATTGAGGAAAATCTAATGAGTCAATGTGAGAATATTTCAAATGGATATGTTTCATGATGGGATATAGCTTTTATGTATGTTTTTATAGATTTTATGTTTTGATGTGTATGTTTTTATATCTCCCCTTAAGACATCACCTTTTAAATTACTTTAAATTACTTACATGACAAATCGAATAGCTTAGTTAATTGAATATTAATGGTTCAATGAATTTATTATATAGCTTTTATGTATGTTATTATAGATTTATGTGTTAATGTGTATGTTTTTATACATCCCCTTAAGACGTCCCCATTTAAATTACTTACATGACAAATTGAATAGCTTAGTTAATTGAATATTAATGGTTCAATGAGTTTATTATATAGCTTTTATGTATGTTATTATAGATTTGTGTGTTATTGTGTATGTTTTTATACCTCCCCTTAAGACACCCCCTTAAGACATCCCCTTTCAAATTACTTTAAATTACATACATGACAAATTGAATAGCTTAGTTAATTGAATATTATTGGTTCAATGACTTCATTATATAGCTTTTATGTATGTTGTTATAAATTTATGTTTTTATGTGTATGTTTTTATACCTCCCCTTAAGACATCCCCTTAAGGCAATTTGAATAAATTAGTTACTTACATAAAAATAACTCTAAAATATGAAATAACTCATTCATATATGAAATGTTTAAAAGTAACATGTATTTAACTCATTCACATGTATTTAACATACATACATATATGAAATGACTAAAATGAACATGTATATATATGTAATGTATAAAATATGAAATAACTCATTGTCATGTATTTAACATACATACATATATGAAATGATGAAAATGAACATGTATATATGTAATGTCTAAGTATGAAATAACTCATGAATTCACATGTATAACTTACATACATATATGAAATGACAAAAATGAACATGTATATATGTAATGTCTAAAATATGAAATAACTCATTCACATGTATTTAACATACAAACATATATGAAATGACGGAAATGAACATGTATATATGTAATGTCTAAAATATGAAATAACTCATTCACATGTATAACATACATACATATATAAAATGACGAAAATGAACATGTATATATGTAATGTCTAAAATATGAAATAACTCATTCACGTGTATATATGTAATGTTTAAAATATGAAATAACACACCAACATATAACATGTAAATGTATAGGTCTGAAATAAAATGTAGATGGAATGTCTAGAATATAGATGTGTCTGAAATAACATGTATGTATATGAAATGTCTACAATATATCTATGAAACATGAAATATGTAAAGTAGCATATGTGCTCAACTAGGACCATATCTTGATCCTTGACCTGATGATGGTCCACCTCCTCCTGATCTCTGTGTGCAATAAAACAAATATATGTGTCATGGATACACACATGTATAATAAACTAAATACTTATGATAATAGAGAAATTAAGTTTGAAAAAAATATCAATTTACCTGTCTATCATGATGCATAGGATCGTCAGGAGTCTGTAAATCTCAATATCCATGCTCCATACTATCCATAATACTCTGGAGAAGATATATATATATATATATATATATATATATATATATATATATATATATATAAA
>MU224434.1:0-10322 GCA_018584345.1 Thuja plicata | reverse complement strand
TGTACAAATGAAGAAACAGGGGGAATGGCTCGCGACTGAGCGATGGATGAAAAATAAAGAGCTCGTCGCCTACTCGCACAGAGGGTAAGACAAAGTGAGAACTGCTCGCGAGTATGCGATTCAGAAAAGCTAGCTGCTTGTCGCTCAGTCGCTGCACAATAAGGATGAACATATTTTTACCTGCGAGTCTGCGATTAATGAAAAGATAGCTCCTCGTCACTCAGTCGCAGCGCAATGAAACAAAGAGAAAAGCCACTCGCGACTGCGTGATCACGGAAGATGCAATGAAGAACGGAGCTCGTTGCGTACTCACCCAGAATTCAGAGGGAAGAAAGATTAGGCTGCGACTGAGCGATTCAAAGGGATAAAGCTGTCATTGCGCACTCGCGCATAAAGATGGAAAAAGAGTAAAGCCTGGGCGAGTAAGTGACCAGACAGAGGATGATGTTGCAGATGAAAGAAGAATGGCTCAGGGGTGTTTTTCTCTGTTGTAGAGGGTTTCCATTTGCAGAAAGCCATGCACAGAGCAGTCAGCCGAGGTTTGGATAGATTTGTTGCAATGTCAGTGGAAAGGAAGAAGTTTCAGCATGTTGCAGGGAAGAACAAAGTTATGACTAAGTTCCCAGAAGTGCCACGAGGAAGGAGAAGAAGTCCTGGGCAAGGACAAGGAGAACACTTGGCTATGCACTGTTCACAAATAAGAGAGGCAGTTATTGTAGAGAAATATAGGTGAACAGGTGTGCATGGCTATTCAGAGTGAACATAAATGCTACGAGCCATCGTCTACCAAATCAGATTTCCAATTGCCAGATCGAGGAGAAGCATGAAAATATCCATGAATATCTATTTGATTCAGTCATTCTCCACCATTTCTTTTCTCTCTTTTCCTCTCTCCTATGTTTTTAGGGTTAGGGTTTTCCATGATCATCCGAAGCTTGTTGCATCCTGAGGGATCCCAAGATGATCATAGCCCTATATATAGCAGAAAAGTTGCAATTGCAAGGGTCGGTTATTCTTCTTTTGTTCCTTCTGTCCTGTAACTTTTCTGAGTTCTTGATAGAGATAAGAGATTTTGTAACCCAGGAGTTCATTTTTATGCAGAAGGCATGCTCTGTGACATTTCTTTGTCCTTGGTATATTTTTTTTATGAGTCTGTAACTCATTATGGAAGATAATATGCAGAGTTTCAATTCTTGGATCAATTTGTTGAATTGTGTTAGCCTTGTCTCTTTTCTACTTGTCTGTATGTGTCTTGATTGTTGATGGATTAACTGTGGATGACTTTATTCCTCTTAATCAGTCCTTTCACAGCGTCTACTTGTAGAAGAGTATGTCTTCTTGCAGGTTGTAACTAGTGTTTATTGTTTAAAGCTGTTAACTGTGAAGAAGTCTTTCCTTTTAACTGGTTTACTCATGACCTTGTTATTAAATATTTATGCATGCCTATACAGGGGACTTTTGTTCTACTTGCAATTCAGAGTTAGTTGGCCCAAGGGTTTATTCTGTGTGTGTTATGTTCTCAAACCATTTTCGGTGCATCACCTAGTAGGTAGTTTGCTTTCAGTTATTTCCCTTTCATGCAATCCTTCTATCCCTTTCCCTCAAAAGATTTATTTTCCTGTTTGAGAAGCAAATTAAGGTGATTATCCAAGAGGAACCAGCCTAGAATCTGGAGGTCTCATCTCAGTTAGCATAGGTCTCACAACCTGGAGATGATTCCCTTGTTATACTGGATTATCAAGACCAAGAGAGCTTGAGATCAGAGGCGCAAATTCAGTGTATAACAGGACTTATGACCAAGTTTGGATAGCAAAACCAAAAAGATGTAAAAGTTGTCAATGTTGTCATTGACAACATTTGTTGCATAATTGCAACTTAGAGAAATTGGTTTCATAACTATATGAAACCATTGATTTTGGGTCTTGGTCAACTACTTAAGTAGGAAGGGTATGCTATTGTGATCAGACCTAAGGAGGAAGAAAAACCAGTCAAGAAGCCATTGCAATTAGAAATACAAACATTGCTTGAGAAGTATAAAGACATAGTGAGTGATGGCACTCCTACTACCTTACCTCCTAGAAGGGTAATAAGTCATCTGATAGACTTTGTCTTTGGTGCATCTTTTCCTAACAAGAAATCTTATAATCTAACCCTTGATCAGATCTTGGAAGTGGCAAGGCAGGTACAAGAACTCTTGGATCAAGGCTTGATCAAGAAGAGTATAAGCCCATGTGCAATCCTGGGTGTGTTGGCATCCAAGAAGGGAGGAAAATAGAGACTTTGCACAAATTCAAGGGCTATAAATAGAATCACAATAAGGTATAGGTTCCCTATACCTAGGATGGAGGATCTCATGGATTTCATTGGGGGGAAATGTACTTTACTATTTTGGATTTGAAGAGTGGTTATCACAAAATCAGGGTGAAAGAAGGGGATGAATGGAAAATGACATTCAAGACCATAGATGGGCTATATGAATGGCTTGTGATGCCATTTGGCCTCACAAATGCTCTGAGCACATTCATGAGGCTCATGAATGAAGTGCTCAAGAACTTCACAGGGAAGTTTGTAGTGGTATATCTTGATGATATACTAATATTTAGCAAGACAAAGGAGGAGCATGTCAAGCATGTAGAGGCAGTATTGAAGAGATTGCATGAAGTGAAGTTGGCAATCAATCTTGAAAAATGTGAGTTCTTCAAGAAAGAACTAGTGTACTTGGTATTTTTAGTGTCTAAAGGGTCTTTGAATATGGACCAAGAGAAAGTTGCAGTCATCCTAAACTGGCCACCACCTACCACAGCCACTGAGGTAAGAATTTTCCATGGCTTATCGCAGTTTTATAGAAAGTTTATCATAAATTTATGTGGTATCTATTCTCCTTTATTAGATACTATCAAGAGTGGGGTCAAAGCTAAGTTTAGGTGGACAATCGAAGTAGAGAAATATTTTGATTTGTTGAAGAAATAAGTAGCCACTCAACCTATCCTACAATTGCCTAGTTTTGATAAATTGTTTACTATTGAATGTGATGCAAGTGGTATGGTAGTAGGGGGTGTGTTGAGTCAAGAAGGTAGGCTAGTGGCCTTCTTTAGTGAGAAACTGAATGAGGCTAAGAAGAAATACTCTTCTTATGACTTAGAAATATATGCTTTAGTTCAGTCCCTTACAAAATGGAGGCATTATCTATTGTGCTAAGAGTTTGTGAGCATGGACTTCATAGTAGGTCTACCCAAAACCAAGCAAGGATATGATAGTATTGATGTAGTGGTTGAAAAATTTAGCAAGATGGGCCATTTCATACCTTACAAGACTAATAACGATGCTAGACACATAGCCTATTTTTTCTTTAAGGATATTGTGAGGATCCATGGTCTTCCCATCAGTATAGTATTAGATAGGGATGTGAAATTCATGAGCCATTTCTGGAGGACTTTGTGGACTAGATTGGGTACCAATGTTGCTTTTGGTTCAACCTACCACCCTTAGACTAATGGTCAAACTGAGGTGGTAAATATTGTGTTGGGTAACCTATTGAGGTGCCTAACTAAAGAGTATGGTTAGGTTTGGGATGTGTTCATTCCCCAAGAATATTATGCATACAATGAGAGTAAGAATAGAATGATAGGAAGAAGCCCATTTGAGGTAGTTTATGGGATACACCCAATAGGTGTGTGTGAACTTAGGAATCTTGGAGCCATGGAGTACAGGAGTGGACACACTAAGGACCTCTCTAAAACCATGAAGGAGATCCAAGAATAGGTTAAGCAGAATATCCAAGAAAGTCAACAAAAGGTGAAAGCCAAAGTTGATGAAAAGAGGAAAGACATTCAGTTTGAGGTAGGTGACTATGTGATGGTTCATTTGAACAAATATCGGTTGTAGAAGGGTGTCCCAACTAAATTATAGATGAAGAGGGTGGGACCTTGTAAGGTTCTAGCCAAATATGGGGTTAATGCATATAAAATAGACCTACCTTATGATTTGAGCATCTCTCCGGTGTTCAATGTGCAAGATTTTATCCAATTCAAAGGGCAGATAGTAGAGAATGGTTCAAGCAGTCAAGGGGTTAGTAGTGATGTTGAGACTACTATATTACCTCCAAAATCTCAGTTGGAAGCTGACGGAGTACTCGACTCAAGAGTCAAGAAGAATAAAAGTCACAAGGTGTACATGGAACACCTAATATAGTGGAAGCATAGGCCTCAATCAGAGGCCTCCTGGATTGCAGAATCAAACTTCAAAAAGGTGGGCTTCCCTGAATATTTGTTGTCCATAGTAGTGACATAACTTTCCTTTGTGGGGAGTATGGTGCAAGAGCACCTATGTAGGGATAGAAAGGAACCTAGGACTTCTATTTTAATTTTTTCTTGTATTGGTCCTAGAAAAATCACTAGTGCAATAAGGGGACTAACCAAGTCATAGTGTGAAGTGTGTTAGTGTAGGATGCCTTAACAGGTCCTTTGTGACCTTAGTTGTAGAATTTTCCACATTAGGTCAAATAAGATGTTTTATGAATCTTGATTTCAAAATGGAAAAGAAAGGGACTTGAGGTTCTATTTCAATGTTATAACGCCTTATAATAGCATTTGGTTAAGTTTTGTGGACTTATGACCAAGTTTGGATAGCAAAACTAAAAAGATGTAAAAGTTGTCAATGTTGTCATTAACAACATTGACAACATTTGGTGCATAATTGCAACTTCGGGAAATTAGTTTGGTAAATTTCTAAAACCATTGATTTTGGGTCTTGGTAAACTAATTAAGGCCATCCTCAACCTTTTTCAAGGGTTGGCTTATTTTTCAAATTATGTGTACGGACTGAGTAATAGCAAGAACAGTCACAGTTAGTGCTTTTCTGAGCATTTCGTGTGTTAATGGATTGAATTGAATAATGTAATCGATGGAATTTTTAGAGTAGGTGTTTTTAAGTTTCTGTGTGGTGTTGGATTTCAATTTTTTTATTAGTTTGTTAGTTTTGTAAATTATTTGGTTTCTTGTCCAGTCGCTAGTCCGAATCAGGCAAGTGATGAAGATGGGGTCATAGATCCTCTTCCCACCATGGAATCTTCAAGAGCCTTTGGGATTTGGGAGGTGACTCCATGTATATATTTTATAATGAAGGAGGGGCCCAACAAAGAATTAGAGCTATTTTTAATATGATTCCCTAGGTGAGCCAGTGTTGCATGGCTAGGGATCATAAGCAATTGTAGAGCTAATGGGAGCGATTGAAAGCATTAATTGCTTCAATAAATGATTGTGGAGAGGAAGTGTGGTGTATAGAGGAGCCCCAAATTGAAGGAGAATTTTGGGAGATAATTTTAGTGTGCCAAGGACAAGCTCTTTTGTGTAGACAGAAAAATTGCTTAGAAACCCTGATTTTTAGGCATGTTTATAGGAGGTACTGTATGGACACTTCTGGGAGACAAGACCTAGAAAATTTTGAGTGTCTTGATAAAGGGTATCTGTACCAATTTCTATTTTTTCAACTTATTAAGGATTTTTATAATTTATTGCAGAAAAAGATCCTAATTAGGCCTAATGCTTGTAGCCCTATTTTGGGTGATTTTAGCTTTGTTCTTGGAACTCGTTTAGGGATTCAGTGCAAAAGTAAATTGTGGATATTGGATTGGATCCATTTATAAATATAGGACGATACCTCTCCATAGGGAATATTTTGGGATCCATTTGGATTAGTTTGTAAAGAAGGGCAAGAAGAACACCATGGCTAGGTGTTGAAGCAGTTTGTTTTTCTTGTTGGTGTACTCAAGCTGAAATTGTGTGGTATCTTTATAGGGAGATCCTTGAAGGTTAGATTTAGTGAAGAAACCTATTTAGGCTAGATAAGAGGCCTATTGGTGACCCTATTGCAGGTTATGGTAGGAGAGAAAGGCTTGTTGTTACATCAGGGAGTTTAAGACTCAAGATCAGATCAAACCACAAGCACAAAGGATACTGGATTCAGGAGTGAAAAAGAAGACCATGCATAAGATATATATGGAACATCTAGTGAAGTAGAGATAAAAAACAGAGTCAGAAGATACTTGGATAGCTTAAAGTGACTTCAAGAAACATGGAATCAGTGAGGAGTTCCTGAAACCACAGGTACCCTAACTTGTTTGTTGTAGAGGGAGGATGGTGCATGACCCTCCTAAGGTCTTTAAAAGATCTTCTTGTCATTTTGGCTTGTAGGTTGGTTTGGCCAACCATCAATTAATAATTACTATGTTATAAAGTCCCAAGTGTGTTTAAGGTGTGATTAGACTCAGTAGTGATTAGGGTATAGTAGTTGATGAGGTCAATTTGTATCTAGGGGTCTATGTCCTTAGAAGTCAACCAAAAGGTCAAAGGGTTGACCAAAAAGCCAAAATTGAGTGGACTTCATGGTTTTGATGTCTTTAAGTGTTTTAAGCTCATATGATAAGTTTTAGGACCAAGTTGGGGCATTAGAAATGGCAAGATGTCATTTTGGCAAAAGATGTAAAAGTTATCATGACAGCTTTTGCAATTTCGCAAAGTTGTCATGACAACATTTCCTAATTTTTAGAAAAGGGCTTTAATAGTGCCCAAATCCTGACATGAGGGTCCATACATGTGAGGGTGAGGTATATAAGGTGGTAAAATCCCTAATCTAGTAGTTGGTTGTTAGTTTGTATGGAGTGTGTGTGTGGAAGGAAGGATTTAGACTTTATTTTCATGACAGTGCTTTGATCCAGTGGTTTAATGGATTGAAATTGCTTCATTAATTGATTGAGAAATTTTACGTTGGCATGTAATTCCTTTTTGTGGCATTGAATTAATCATTTTGTGTGGCTGGTGAAGGTTTTGTAAACTCTATTATTCTTACTATTTTGTTGTCTGGTTCTGACACAACTATGTAAATATGCCTCCCTTTTGAATTCCTGTGGTCAAAATCATACGGACTCTTGGATTAAAGTATGGAAATCCAAGTAAATTGTGTATATATGTTGTGGATTCTTTTTGTGTAGGGGAAGCAATTTTAGCATCAAGCCCTAGGTGAGTGCAAGTGCATTCTTGTTAGGTGCTTGAATGGAACAGTAGCAAGAAAGCTTGCTCAGTGGATTGGTTGAATCCAATAAATGGTGGGGACATGTAGAGAGGAGAGTCCTTGATAGTTGGATACAAGGATAAGTTTAGGGGAGTTCTGGACAGAAATCAAACTGAGCCAAGAAACTAGACTGTGTGCATGTTCCCCAAAACCCATGAAAATAAGGGTTTCTTGGAAAACTATTGTATAGATAGAGTGGGAAATTGAGACTTTGAAAATCCTAGAGTAGCGGAAAAACCCAAAATGAATACATAACTAGTTCCCAAGGGTGCTAAGGGATTTTGGGAGGAAATTCACCTTTTCAGTGAATAGGAGGGATAATTAGGCCTAAAAGGCTACAAGGCCTTAAGAACTAGAAATCTTGAACCCGATTGAAACTAGGATGAAAGATCCACAAGATTGGATCTAGGGGAGTTGAAAGAGACCTAAATAATGTTAGGAATCCTATCCCAAGGAAGATAGGATAGATGGGAGAGTAAATGACCAAGACAAGCCATGGATGTGAAGAGATATGGAGAAGGACCTAGTGTGAATTTGAACATGTTGGAGAGCTCCTAGTGTGTTAGAGGATCAGATAGGAATCCTCTAGTTAGGGTGGTGATAGGAACCCTAGGAAAGACCAAGAAAAGGTGTAGTAGAGAGAAAGAAAGCTCTAGGAATGGGAGCTCTCAACCAGTGTGTGTATGTATGTGTACATATGTGTACATGTGTGTATGTATGTGTATGGATTTGTACATGAATGTATATGTATGTATACATTTATGTATGTATGTTTATGTGTGTGTATGTATGTGTATGTATTTATACGTATGTGTACATGTGTACAGTTCATTTAAATTAGGAGAACATATATGTAGAGTTGATTTAAAGATAATTATTTGAACAATAACATGTGCATGACTTATTATTTTAAATTAAATTAGGAAAACATATATGTAGACTTTATTTGACTATAAATAAAATCTATCACATACACATATATATATCTTGATATATAGGTATTAGTAGACATGATGGAAGATGCACCGATTCCCCCTAAGGAACTATTTTCACAAACTAATAGGGAAATTGAACGACTTTAAGATTCCCTAAATAGTTTGACCATCTCTATTGTCTATAAGAGGACATGTCAATCCACACTTTCTAGTTTTATTAGTATTAGAGATGACATTCATGGTATCACTCACTATGTACCAAACATTAAAGAGGCCATACTTGAGGGGAAGAGACCCTCAAAAGGGAAGTTTTTCCATCATATACAAACGTATAGTATATGAAGGGATATCAGGTTACCAGTTGTCAGGATCCTGCTATATCAACATTGATATACCCATGATTTATAGCTGCATGTTCTTGTTATCCAAATGACAACCAGATTCTATTGTATTTTGCACAACAGATTTTTGCCAAGGTTTGTTTAGGGAGGGCCATTAATTATACCTATTTGGAAGCACATCTAGGACATGGCGTGGAAGGCTTGCTGATACAGATTTTTTTGTCAATCTGATCTCTAGAGGCCAATATACAAGGCCAATGTTGGTTAAAGGGGACCTGTTATAGATCCTTCATTGGGTCCTGTGGTAAATTATTTTGTTCGCAACACCCAGATTTGAGGTGCAATTGATAGTGTGGGGGACATTGGAGTAGCTGCCACATCCATATCTAGTGATCAGGTTGGCCAGTATGTGATGTCTCGATGACATGATAGATCATCAGGGGGAGCATCCTCTAGTAGGACCTCAGATGACATGTATGGTGTAGCAGGCATCCATTTACTTTCCATCCTTGAGGGAATTACAAGACAAATGGCATGGGTCACATTGACTAGTTTGTTCAAGGATATTCTGGATGCATATGCATTTATAGAAGCAGAGCATGATATCCCCATATCACATGTTAGAGCTCATGTGGGTAGTGTTAGATATGAACAACCACATCCTTATGATCACCCAGACCATGGCCATAGTGGTAGTGCCTGCGAGGATCGACCTACTAATCACTCTATTCCTGCAGAGGGAGAGGCGCAGTGTACAAACCTGTTAGTGAGTGCAGGGCACCAATTCTCTGATGCTGGTCTTGAGGATGTTGACTTCAACATGACCACTACGGGTACATATATTTTCTGAAATGTGATGATACGACTTCCATTCCCTCTCATTTGGTTTTTCCATTCACTAGTATATTTTGGCAAATATGTGACTACGTGACTAAAAATTTTAGTCACACCACTAAAACTTTTGGTCATGTGACTAAAATTGATCATATTCTACTAACTTACAAGTATAGATGACTAAATAAATGACTAATTTAGTCACCAGCTAAAATCACAAAGTCAACCAAATAAAAATGACTAAATAAATGACTAAATATACTACCAAATAAATGACTAAATATACTACCAAATAAATGACTAAATAAACTACACGTGTCTAAAACTGATCAAATTCTACTAATTTTTTGCTATATTTTTAAAATACAATAAAAATTATTTATTAAGTTCTTATTGGCTACAAGAATAAAAATGATTTTTCCAATGTAAAATTCCCAAAATACAATTGTTGAATGCTTTTTGTCATGGATATCATTAATGGAACTGTGCCATTTCTTATTTCTTCTATCCGTTTATCTTGTGTAAGCAAAAATTTGATGCATTTGCGTGGTCGAATTACCTGTCACTAATCACCATTGAAGTGTTTTCTTTATCTGTAAAGCATTTGAAACCCCATTCATGCACTTACCTTTCCTTTGTTCAGTATCAGTTTCCTGCACATTACATGTGTATGTTATGGAGTTTTTGGATGATTTTCCTCAGTGACAATGAAAGAGTGTAAACGTCAAGGGAGGTCATCAATCCTGATATCACGAGCAGTCAAAAACTCTCAAAGTTCCTTATAGGTTTTCTTGCACGGCTCTTCGAAGTAGTTGAGGGTCGGGGTTATTTTGCATGATCTTCAAGTAAAATTTTAAATTGGTCATGGGAAATGACAATGATAATGGCGACATTTGCTCCTTTGGTATAGTCCATTATTGACATCTTCAAACCTCGATTTTTCATTACACAGGTATGCCCGTCATTTACTTTACTTTGAAAACATTAAAACTTAAGCAACCCTTTTGTTTTTCCTTGTCGTGGCTTGTATTAGTGCATTTTATTCTTGGCTCAGCTAGAAATTTCTTTCTTTTTAAAAAAAATTATACCCTGTTATTTTATTTCATTTTTGAATTCCTTGTTTAAAAGTCTGGTTTTCAATCCA